>JABWTJ010000066.1:0-197912 GCA_016801875.1 Solanum sitiens | reverse complement strand
AGGGTTGTTCCCAACGAATTGCATGTTCATCTCCCTAGTTCTCCCAATTTCCGATTCTTGTAGTGTTAGTAGTGGAATTATCGATGCATTGTTGTTTGTATGTGGTGTTAACTGATCATTATGTGTATGTTTTAGTGATGATATGTCTAATGAAATATACATGTTAGATCCGTATACTTAGGGTGTTATTTACATGAACGTTGAATGTTATAATGCCTACTTGTGTTTCAAGAATATGAGATTGTTATGAGTATTCGTTGAATTGTCTTATATGTTAATCAAAGGTTAAAAGTTGTCTTGTTAACATGTTAGATTACTATAATCTATTCATGGATGATTGAATTGGCTTGTGATAATATTATAGTTTGATTTATTCCAACAAATTGGCTTAATAATATTATCTCCCAAAATATGTGAAGTCATACCAATCTTAACTCAATGAACTCATAACATAGGGTATGCCAATAAATGGGACAAGTCCCAAAATACCCTATACACACGAACTTGTGAACGTAATAGCATTCTATAAGGATAATAATTATCATAAAGAATGATACAAGGCTAGTAATAAACGTGAACAAGTTAAGGTGAGTAATGAAATAACTAAAATCTTAAGTTATGAAATTGACCTAATATAGAGTGTTAGAAAGAAGTGAGACGATTCTCAAATACACTTAATCGTTATGTCAAAAATACTCACATAAGAGGGTGCTACAGTCCGTGAGACAAGTATCACTCGCACCATGATGATAACGTAAAGGCTTAAGCTCATATTCATCAAGTAAAGATAGGTATGACCAGTCACCCATAGAGTAAGTAAATCTCATAACTAGAAGCAATCTTCCATAATGTTTGAGTGAACTCTAAAAGATAATAAGATAAAATCTGAGCTTAGCACCGATAGACTAGCAATGAGCTTGTGCCCGCACATGTAAGTCTCATGAGATGAGATCACCACCCCGGTAGACCAGAGTCTTCATACGTCTCCTAGTCTTAGAACTATTTTTCCAACATAGGGGCACCTAGGTAGTGGACGCTACCCACTAAGAACGCTAGCAAGTTAGGTTTCACCTTGGCCGGTGAATCCACCTCTTTTCGGTGTGGGGGAGACACTGGATTTCATGCTTAGCTCACATGATCTATGTCGGTTATAGCTCAGGAAAATTATTCGGTTCACTACAGTCGTAAACCTCTCTTTACGGTGTGGGGAAGACACAGACACGGTATCACCTTAGCCGGTGAACCCCCCTTTTTGGTGTGGGGAAGACACAGAACTTGGTTTACCTTAATCGGTGAATCACCTTTTTTCGGTGTGGGGGAGACACTGGATTTCATGTAGCTCGCATGATCTACATCCGTTAATGCTAAGAGAATTCTTTAAGAGAGTAAGAAAGAATAAAGTAGCATGTTCAAAGTGAACAATCGAGCAAAGAAGTAGAATCATAAGTTCATAGTGAACTAAGTAAAGTAAGAGCTTAAAGAACATCAATCACTAGTGTTTGATAGAAACAACAAGTTAGGGTAGCCAATAATGGAGCATGGATTATGTCCCAAGATCTATATATTATGTAAATAAGCAAATAAGGGGCATAGCCAATAAAGATTGGCTTATAAATACATGTACACCCAATCAAATAAGAATGAGAAGTATAACTTGTAAGTAGGGTAGCCAAATCATTTCCTTAGTCTTGTGAGTTGCTTACTCGATTCATTGTAGGTATGGGACTACAACAAATCATTGCACTTGTAAGTAAAACATAAGATCAAAGGAGATCATTGAACTGCACACTAGAAAGAAGAAAAGACTGCAAAATAATCTAAGTATCAGAAAGGCATCTCTCGGCCTAATGAGCAAATTTATAAACGTTTGTTTAAGTTGTTCTAAAATTATGTCCATGATTCCAAGGTCTTATGTTCATATAGAAAACGAGTTGTGTGCCTTAATTGCATGAGAATGTGTCATATACATATCATGATTCAAGATTAACGATATAAGTAAGAAAGTAACATCACTTTCCAAAAAACGACATGTTGGTTAGGAAGAGCTTTCCTTGTTCATGCATATCCCTTATGTGTTTATGTGCATACACCCATACTTAGTACAAGTGTGTACTAACCCCATATATATTTACTATTTTTATAGACGCAGGTTCTCTAGAAGGTTAAAGTTCGACGAAGCAGTTTGGAATAGCGATCTCCAAACTTTTGTAGGTCCTCTTGAGTTCGAGGATGCTACACTTTATTATTCTAGCTTAGTACATTAGATATAGCTAGTGACTATTGTCCCTAGCGTTTCCTTTCAAGTATTTGTTCAAGCGTTGTAATAAGGACAATTGGAAAACTATTACTATTATTATTACGATCATTTATTTCATTTGTTTAATATATTGATAGATGATTGTTGAGTTTGAGTTATTAGAATATCACTCTTATGAAATACTATATGAAGTCTATGTATACTTTTCTAAGTGTTAAAAAGTTTTAAATTTTCCGCAAATTTAACTGTATGTTTGTGATGAAATCTAAGAAGAGGCTTGTCTGCGACCTCTGAGAGGTTAACGACGCCGGTTGCGGTTCGGATTCCAGAATCTGGGTCGTGACACTACCGGAGGGTTCTAAGGGTTTTGTGGTCTATTGTGATGCATCTCGACTCGGGTTGTGGTGTGTTCTTAAGCAACTTGGCAAAGTTATATCCTATGCTTATAGGAAACTTAAAGTTCATGAAAAGAATTATTCGATTCACGACCTTGAGTTAGCGGTAGTGGTATTTGCCTTGAAATATGGAGGCATTATATTTATAGGGTTCACGTTGATGTGTATACGGATCATAAAAGTCTTCAATATGTATTCACTCAAAAGGAGTTGAATCTCTGGCAACGGAGATGGTTAGAGTTGTTGAAAGACTATGACATGAGTGTTCTCGATCACCCCAGAAAGGCTAATGTGGTAGCGGATACTCTAAGTCGATTGTCCATGGGAAGTGTGTCCCATGTGGAAGAATCAAACAAAAACCTAGTGAAAGATGTTCATAGGTTGGCTCATTTAAGGGTTTGAATTGAAAGTTCTCCAAATTGTGGTATGGTGGTACATCATAACTCCGAGTCGTCTTTGGTGGTTGAGGTGAAGTCTAAGCAACACCTTGATCCATTGTTGATGGAGTTTGAAGAATTGGTTCATGGTAAGATGAATGAGTCATTCTCCCAAGGGGGGGGGGGGGTTCATAGGTATCAAGGAAGATTGTGTGTGCCTAATGTAGATGATTTGAGGAGTACGATCCTTGAGGAATCTCATGGGGCCTGTTACTCTATTCATCCGAGTTCTACAAAGATGTACCATGACCTTAGAGAAGTGTTTTTCTAGGATCTCCTAAAAAGGGATATTGCGGAGTTTGTTGCAAAGTGTCCCAATTGCCAACAAGTGAAGGATGAGCACCAAAAGTGGAGTGGTCTACTACAAGAAATCCAAATTCCTACTTGAATGTGGGAAGATGTTAATATGGATTTCTTAGTAGGTTTTCCTCGAACTCAAAACCAATATGACTCTATATGGGTGGTAGTGGAAAGATTGACCAAATCCGCTCACTTTATTCCCATTAAATCTACTTATTTGGTGGAAGATTATGCAAGGATCTATATTGACAAGATAGTGAGTCTTCATGGGGTTCCATTTTCCATCATATCAGATAGAGGTGCTCAATTTACATATAGGTTTTGGAGGTCATTTCAAAGAGGTTTGGGTACTCAAGTGAAGTTAAGCACCATTTTTCATCCCCAAACGGATGGTCAAGCAGAGCAGACTATTCAAACTCTTGAAGATATGCTTAGAGCTTGTATCATTGACTTTAAGGGAAATTGGGATGAGCATTTGACTTTGGTGGAATTCTCATATAATAATAGTTTTCATTCATTCATATCTATGGCTCCTTATGAAGTGTATGGTAGGATATATAGGTCTCTTATTGGGTTGTTTGACATTGGAGATTCTTCGCTTGTTGGTACCGATTTGATTTATAAGACTTTGGAGAAAGTTCATATCATAAGGAACCGGTTGCAAACAGCCTATAGTCGGCAAAAGTCCTATGCCGATCATACGAGAAGAGATTTAGAGTTTGAAGAAGGTGATAAGGTGTAGTTAAAATTTTCGCCTATGAAAGGGGTGGTTAGATTTTGCAAGAAAGGGAAGTTGAGTCCTATTTATGTGTGTCCCTATGAAATATTGCAAATGGTTTGTAAAGTTTCTTATGAATTGAAACTCCCTAGTAAACTATCCTCGGTTCATCCAGTTTTCCATGTTTGTATGCTTATGAAGTGTATCGGTAATCGCGAGTATGTTCTTACTATTGAGGGTCTTGGGTTAAAGGATAACCTCTCCTATGAGGAGGTTCCGGTTGAAATCCTTGATCGTCAAGTGAAGAGGTTGAGGAACAAAGAGGTGGCCTCCGTAAAAGTGTTATGGAGAAACCACCTAGTTGAGGGAGCAACATGGGAGGCCGAGGCCTACATGAAGTCCTGTTATCCTCATCTCTTTGCTAATGAAGGTTAGTTGCTTTTACTTATAATGAAAATAATGACTAAATTTGAAGTTGCTATGATTATTGGTGAAGTTTTGCAAAATGTGCATTTTATGGTGTCATTACAGTGAAGTTACAGTGAAGTATGCCTATTTATTTGAAATTTGTCAATTTTTCTCTTTTGCTTCATTTGAGTATATATGGTGTATCCTTGGTATGTTGGAAAGTGTTGAAGTAATTTTTGGTACAAGGAATGTCTCATGTGATGCATGCTGATAGGCTTTTAAGCTGAAAATGATGTTATGGTGTTGATTGTGGAAAAGGTCATGTTGTTATGTTGCTTTCAGTTGTTACTCATGTTATGATGTAATGTTGTTGGTTGGGCTGCTAGTCTTTAGTCTATTCCTTCCTTTCAAAAGATTTTAGTGTCATTCGGGGATGAATGTTCCTAAGGAGGGGATAACGTAACACTCCGAAAGTCTAAGACGTTTTCTAGAGCCTAACATAGTGTCAAAAGTTTTAGACACTGTTTTAAGGTCATAAATATTGAATATAAGTCATTTAGAAAGTTTGGAAATCAAAACGTCAAAGAACGTCCATGACGTCCGGAGACTAGCTCAAGAGGTGCTAGTGTGCCTTAGCCTATTTGACAAAGTTTAAGGAGTCAGAAAATGATGAAATTTGTTGGAAGGGTGTATAACATGTATTAGAGTTAGTTCATAGTCGAAAGGTCCGGGTGTGACTCCCCAAGGACCAACAAAGGGCCCTTGAGGAGGACCTTTGCGTTTGGGGTCGAAGGCTTCCTAAGGAAGTGTCCATAGAAGGTTATTTGTCCAATCACCAGGGAGTCGATTGCCTCCTACGATGGACACTTAGAATATTTTGTAAGGACTGTATTTTAACTAGTCTATGACAAAAACGACGAACCAATAGGACGGAAGGTACTGTGGTCGTCGATTGACACACGAGGCGTCTATCGTTGTCTTGTCTGTGAGGGACTGATTTTGCTGCTCATTTTTTAATTAGTTAAGTCAATTAATTAGGTTGTTAGTTAATTATGTAGGGGTTAAGGGAGATCTAATTAAGTTAATTAAAAATCTATATAAAGACCCTAACCTAATTAACCTAACCTAACTCTCATAATTCCCAAACCCAAATTATCTTCCTTCTCTCTTCTTTCTCTCTCCCAAGTTGAAGATCACCATAGAAGTAAAGGTCAAGGTGGGTTCTAGGTATGAAATCACCAAAGTCTCTCCATCAATCTTCATCAAATAGTAAGGTATGGGATTCCTTTCACCTTTGCGATCTCTTTTCCCAAAGGGTTACTTAAAAATGATTTCAAAAGATGAATTTTCATGTGGGTCTCTTCCAATCTCGAAATTAATCTTTCAATTGGATTTGTTTATGATTTCTTTTGAATGTATTGATTAGATTATGATGAATTATAACTATATAACACTACTTATTTGTAAGACCTCGAAAACGACATAGGTTAACCAGAGCCTAACATGTTGATATTGGTGTTCTAAGGTCCTAAATACGTTTAATATGTGGTATAGAGGCAGTAGATAAAATATTAGAGTTGTTGGAAGTCAAACGTCAAGGGACGACTAAGACGTTTGACGACTAAGTCACCTAAATGTCTCTTATGTGGTTTTATTTGTGTATGTGTGTTTCATGGTGTTTTAAGGTTCTTAATAGAGTTAATATAGCATGTATAGTCAGTGGTTAAATTTTCGTGAAGTTTGGAGGTCAAACGATCAAGAACGTCCAAGGTGTTCGAAAGATATGCCTTAAGTGGACCTTGTACGTCTAGGCAAGTTTTGTTGAGTTTTACGTGTTTGTTTTGGATGAAATTCATATGAGAGGTGTTAAACTCATAGATGATCATATTTGGGTTGGAAACGTCCGGTAAATTATCCCCAAGGACCATCGAAGGGTCCTTGAAGAAGGACCCAAAAGTCTGTATGCAGGCTGTCCCAAGCAGCCTTGGCGACGGAGCAGTCGACGGCCTGTCATGGCTGTGACGCCCCGTCACAAGGGTTCCGTCGTGGGGGAATTTTCAAAGGGTGTAGAGGGCACCCTTGGCAATCTACTGTTTCTTGCAACGGAAGGCCATGACGCCCCATTTCAGTCGTGATGCCCCGTCATAGGCAGGTCGTCATGGGCTGTTCCCTGCGTGCAAATTTTTCTGCCAAGTAAATACACCACATCCAAATAAGAGTTTAGGCGGTGTATTAAGGGTCTTATGGGTATTTTAATTATATAAGTAGTTAACACCCTAAAGACTTCATTCTTCCAAATTGAAAACCCAAAACTCTTAGAAATATCCCAAAACCTCCATTGAAGACTCCATTGAAGAGGCAGCTTGGTGAGGGGTTCTTGTGTGGAAATTCTTCATCCAAGTGAAGAATTATCATCCTTGAGGTATGGCTTTTGATCCTTGAAACTTATTTCATCAAGGAGCCCAATCCTCAAAATGTTTTACAAAGTTTTGTAAAGTGAATTGTCCAATTTCGGGATTCTACCATGGGTTCTTGCATAATGATTTCTAAACATTGAATTATGATCTAATTGATATTGTATTGATGATTTCAACATAAATTACCTATGAACACATGTGAATTGATGAACCCTAGTTTTGACTACTTATTGGGTTACTTAATATTAAGCTAATGTTGATGAATTGTTGTGTAGTTTCTTATGGGCTTTCTAATGATATAAGAATTGCATTCGATTGATATATAATTGATCTTAGATTGTTAAACCTAAATTTAATTGATGTAGATTCATTGAGTTTTATGGTTATTGCTTTGAATTATTGTTCATGGCCATGGGTAAGGGCCTTGTGATGTTGA
This sequence comes from Solanum sitiens, assembly GCA_016801875.1. Taxonomy (NCBI): domain Eukaryota; kingdom Viridiplantae; phylum Streptophyta; class Magnoliopsida; order Solanales; family Solanaceae; genus Solanum; species Solanum sitiens. The sequence continues at coordinate 190,544 of JABWTJ010000066.1, read as the reverse complement.
ATTGGTTGATTTGGCATTGAATTGAAGTGTGGATATGGGGATGAAGGTATGCTGCCCCGTTTTCCTTAATTTGATGTTAATTATACTTTAATTCTATTGTGTTTGGTATGGTCCACTTATGGTGGCGGTGTTATGTGTCTTACTTGCAATTGGCGTGGCCTTGTCGGCGTTACTTTATGCAATATTATGAGCATGGCCTTATTGGAAACTACTTGAAGTTATGTGGCTATTCGTGTAGTTTGATTATGTGAAGCATGACATTACCTATCTACATGTGAAGTTATATAGTCATGTATGTATTCTTCTAGTTATGTTGCCTTAAGTGATCATGTTAGACTTTGACTTGACATTATGAGAGTAGTGTTAGGTTAAGTCTTGGTTATTCCTACTTGACTTTATGAGTCTATGTGGAGTATATTAATGATGTTATGATGATATATAGGGTGACTTGAAGATGTTAGGTTGTTTTAGAGGTGTTTCTAGAATGACTTTTATTATGTGTTAAAAAGTGAAATATGTGATGTCTTGTCTTGGTTGACTTGTATCTCTTGCTTGATGCATATATGATTATGGATATGTGATGTCTTGATTTAGGGTGTTATAACTCTTAGTCTTGAATGTATGAATGACATGTGACTTTAAATGATGTTATGAGAGTCTCTTATGTGCAAACCTTGACTTAAGGGGAAGGTTAAGATTGATTGAAGTGTAAGCCGTAATGGTATCCTTCAAAGTAAAGGAATGATGGACTTAAGGTTAGTTGGCTGGAACGGCATCATATTAACACTTAGGAAAGTCATCATGAGCTTCTTATCGCCATTGTAAGGTAGCCCTAGTGTACCTTCCTTGGTAGGGTAAATGTAATTGGGTTATGAACTAGATACGGAACCCTTTTATGTAAACCTAATGTATGAAATACTCTATGAGAAAGAAGGCTACCACCGAGTGAGTATGGCAAGGGAAGTAGTTCTAGTTAAGTATGAGACTAGAATACAAAGCAGCCCTTCATATTCCTTAACCATGTGCCTACATGGGATGTGTCCATGTTCTACCATTGGCAAGTAGAACAACCTTATCGGAGTAGGATAGAATTTCGGATTCCATGTATTGCTACCATGGTCTATGTCGGTTATTGCCTATTCTCATCATGTGGAATACCTATTAGCATTAGATAAGTTTATGAGGTTTAGGTGTTGGTATGGGACTCTATCTAGACATTGCACAATAGACTTGAAGGTGTTATGTGGAGTTCCTAGGTCTTGTCCAAGACCATTATGTGAGTGTCTTATGTGATGCTTTATGTGAGTGTCTTATGTGATGTATGAGTCTTAATGAACTAATGAACTAATGAACTATGTTAGTAACTATGTAATTGAATGAGTACCTAATCTAAAGTGACTTAAGCATTCCTTAGCTAAAGTGTGAGGAGGGCATGAAAGGATGGTCTCTTCATGTATTATCTTTGAAAGTCTTGAGGATGACTCTAGTTAGGTAAGTTGGTTAATCTTGTTGACATGATCTAAACCTTAGGAAGACTTAAGGACTATTTAGGTAATCTTGAAGAGGTCACTGCACTATGGACATTATCTTCTCGATTTACTTAAGTAGGTCTTTTGATAGTCTTTGGAAGGAGAATGTCTTCTAATCTAAGTGTAGGTGTGTTTAGTGAGAATGATTCTATTGAGGTAGTCTATAGGATCTCTTCTGTGTGTGTGATAGAGATTGTATGGGCGGTCGCTCCACACTCACTCAAGTGAACCTTGGAAATCACCTTTGGTTGATGAATCCTACATAGATGTTTATGATTGTTTTCTAAGTATGTATGTGACTCATTGTAGGTAATCGTAAGGGTCGTTTAGGCACATCTATAGATGGTGTATGGGCGGTATCTCTTTGTGTGACTTAAGTGAATCTTAGTATGACTTTAAGTGAGGGAATTACATGCTAGGAAGACTTAAAGTGAGGGATGAAGTGCTTCACTGTAAGAGTGAATTAATTCACTGTACAGTGAATATAGCTCACTATAAAGTGAGTTCTTTAAATGGTATTTTTGATTAATTGTTATCTTATGTATTTCCTAATTGCTAAATGATGTTCTTATGTTTAAACTATGATTTCCAAATGAAAAGATGCATATTTCCAATAAAGTCCATTTTCATGATTTTATGCATATAGCCATACTTAGTACATGTGGTTGTACTAATTCCATGCTTTATTTCTATCTATAGTTCTAAATAGGTGAAGAGCTTTGGGAAATGAAGACTTGGACTTAGAAGATCTTTCAAGAAGAATTTGAAGTATGTCCTCAAATGACTCGAGGGCATATGTCTTTTATTGTTTTCTTTGAAGTATTGTAATAGTCTATGTCTTTCTATTTTCGTATTGAAGTATGGGCCGTGTCCCAAAGTACTCTTGTGTCTTAAGATGATGAGATTGAGACTTAGCATTTCTATTACTTTTATATGAAAGAGATTTTTTAAAGACTATATTATGTTTTGTGAAAAGTTTTAATTCCGCACTACTTTTCACTATGTATATGCGATGAATGATATGAATGAGGCTTGTCATAGAACTCTGAGAGTTCGACGGCGCCGGTCGCAATCCGAGATTGCACCCTATCTTCTAGGGTATGTTTTCGGGTTGTGACATTATTGATGTATTGGTCTAGTTTGTAGAAGATGACCTTTTCCCCTTAACCCTAGGTTGTGATCTTAAGTTGAATTGTGTTGTGTTGGTTCAATTGACTTGGTTATTGGTTGAATTACTATCCTATGATGTTATTTTATTAATTTATGAATATATTGAGATTAACTGTACTTCTATAATGCTAGTTCTTGAATAATTGATCTAGGTTGTGAAGTAGATTACGAAGTGGACCTAATCTTAAGCTATGAACTAGTGATGGGTTGTCATATAGTGCTTCAATTGACTTCATTATCATGTTGATTACTATTGTGTGATGATATTACACCCATGGTTGGGTTGATTTTAAGGGTTGATGGTAAGACCGTGATGTTGGCTTATGAAAGAGACTTTGTAAGTCTTGTGATCTCAACTCTTTACTTCAATTATGGTTACCTGTGATTAAGTGATGATGTTGTGTAGAAGTATACCTTATATTAAGATTGATAGGGTTGGTATGATGTTAAATTAAAATGTCTTGCTATGGTTTTGTGAGGTGTTGGCAAAGATATAAATGTCATAAGGATGCTGATAACTTACCAATGTGCCTTATCATAAATGACTATGTAAATGTGCTAACCTCACATGTATGAATTTTAATGAAAGGAAAGTACTCATGCAATTCTTATTGAGCTATGATGATGATGATTATATAAGGGATAGACCTTATGACCTAAACTAAGTTTTGATAATAATGGATGACTTAAAGACATTTCGAAATGGACATTAGCTTAGCACCGAGAGAACTTGACAATGGGAGGTGTTGACTTTCTGTAGAGGAAGTTTAACCCTATAGTTCCACATGAGGTGTTGAATATCCTTTGAGGGATACTCACCCTATGGATTCTCATGAGATGAGGCTCAAATTTCCAAGTGGAACGTAGAGAGTTCATACTTATCTCTTAGTTCCTTAACTATGTTGCCCCCATTGGAAGACTAGCTAGTGGATCCACCTAGAAAGCTACACTTATTTTTGGTTCCACTTTGGCCGGTAGACCACCTTCCATCGGTGTTAGGTTTTACAACACCGTATTTCACACTTACCTCTTGTGGTCTATGGTTGAGGCAAGTGTTCCCTAAACTAAAATGAAGTAATGAAGTACAAATCAACTAGGGTGACATAAGAGGTTTGACTTAGTCTAGGTAGGGGTATATGACTCTACTTATACCTTGCACTAGTTTGCCTTGAGGGAAGCCTTAGGAGGTTGTTCTTATGTATGTATATGCTTATAAATGTATATGTTTATAATGTGATAACCTTACATGTAAATGACACTACGTGATGTTGGTTACTCTTATGAACATGTATTTGGTGTCTATTGCTAAAGTATGATACGAAGTACTCTTAATGATGTGTTATATGGAGTTGGACATTGGTTATGGTTCTTGCTAGGTTTACGTGATTAAGTGAGGTTATGGGGCTTTGCTTAGTTATTGCACAAGTAGACTTAATGAGGGTCATGATTAATGATCTATCTTTGTTATAATGTGATGAACTCTTATTCATGCTTGATATGTTATGACTTGATGATAGAGTTGTATTTCATTATGGGTTCAAGTATGTTGATATGCATGTTACTTGATTTGACTTAAGGTTGTTTAGTCTTGTATAGTACATGGTATTGACTTGATGAATATGTATTAATGACTTGTATTAGGTCTTGAATGTGCATAAGACTTTCCAAATGAAAATTAACATGTTTTAATGAAATGTCCTTTTTAGCATGATTTGATATTATATGTGCATATGGTATCATACTTAGTACATGTGATGTGCTAACCGCATTTTCTCCCTTTTCCCCAACATCTTAGGATCCGGTCGTTGAAGGGATTTTTGAGATGACTTTGAAGGAAGACTTGTAATTCTTTCTTGTCTAAGTTGGGTAGGTCCTCACTTCGAGGGCAATGTCAATATCAAGCTTAAGAATTTTATTCTAGTTTTAAGACTTCTAAGTTTGTTCCCTTTCATTTGAGTACTAAAGATTGTATAGCCTATATGTGGCTTTATTACATTGATGTATGAGATATGACCAATTGATATACTCTTGTTTTAGATGTTTATGAGATGATACACTCTTTTAAGACTATGTTAAGTATCTTATATATCTATGTGCAATAAAAGTAGAAGACTATGTAATATTCTTATACGAAGGGTCTATGTATACTCGATATGAATATATATTACGTGATTGTGACAGGTCTATGTAAACCTCATGATAGATAGAAAAAGTTTTAAATTTTCCACATTTTAACCTATGAATGTAATGTTGTAAACTAAGAGGCTAGTCTTAGTCCTCTTCGAGGACGCCGACGCTGGCTACGTCTTGGGGGTGCTTACCGGATGTGACAATAACCACCTCATAAGACATAAGCTTCACATAAGGACCATAACCTAAGACAACTCCTAAGTCACACTAGTGCAATGTGTAGGTAGCATCCCATAATACTACTTCCACCAAGTGTACCTAAGAAGTAACCCTAGACTAGGCATAACATGATTAACAAGTCATAACACTTTCATTCATGACCAAACATAAGGCCACATACTTCATAACATCATATAAGTACTCATCATACTTCATATAACATCATAGGAAGTCTCATCATACTTCATACACTTTAGTCATAGACTCATTTTAGTTCAAATAATAGGTAAACCACCCTCACAACCACTTCAAAAAAATCTTGTGCAATGTACACATGGAGTCCCATACCCCCACATATACAAAGTAAACTCATTTAGAAGTCATATGTGTAATTCACATGCACAGTCATAATTCATGTCTTGAAATAACAAGTTTACTTAACATGCACCTATCCTTTGTTGTAGTCATCTATTGCAATGCGTAGATAGGGTCCATAGTCCTACCTAAGCTAAGTACACTTCTCAAGGAATTTATATTAGAATTCATATTCTTATCTTATTTAATTTATTAACTTTCGGGAAACATAGACATAACCGACATAGACCATATGAGCTACATGGAATCCGGTGTTCTACTCCCACACTGAAAAGAGAAGGTACTACTTGTCAAGGTAGGACCTTCATACAATATAGTTATTCTAGTGGATCCACTAAGCTAAAACCTACGGGGGCACGTAGTTATGGAACAAGGAGATTGCTTCTAGAAATCTTGACTTGCTAACGTGGAGGTTTCCATCTCATGAGACAACATCTAGGTTGAGAACCCGGACTTACTAACGTGAAGGTTCTCTTTATGGAAGCCGGACCTATTAATATTCCCATACTCATTTTTCATGTTCACTCGGTGAAGGCCTTAGGAGCTTGCACCTTCATACTTCATATAGATCAAAGGATTCTAAGGTGAGAATGTGCTTTTATCATAGACACTACATCATGTTAGGATGTCCTTTCCCATAATCATACAATCATAAAATGTGAGATCTACCTTCATATAACACCTCTAATGTAAGGACCCTCATAATGAATTAAGGTGCTTAGAGACTAACATATTCCTAAAAAGGTTTAAAATAAGTTAAGTAAGTGTTTTACAGTATGTATAGTTGATTTTAAGTCATTTGGAGGTCAAACGTCCAAGAACGTCCGAGACGTTAAAAAGTTAGCCCTTGAAACGTGTGTGTGTGTTCTAGTGTGCCTTGGTATGTTTTATGTGTTGTTTGATGTTCAAATTTATTGGATAGATTACTAATATTTGTACGAGAGTATTTGAGGTAGAAACGTTTGGGCAAAACTCCCCAAGAACCAACCAAAGGGTCATTGAGGAGGACCCAACGTTGGGCCAACAAGCTGCCCACGACAGCAGCTTTTGTTCATTGGTGAAATAGGTCCGCGTCGCAAACTTGGTCCTCCATAGGTCAAAAAGTTTTTCTGCGTCGTGGACAAAATGCAGACTCGACTTCCGCATAATTTATTTTCAAAAAAATCATGCGGGAACAGCTCTGCGTCACAGACTTGTTCCCTGATGAAGATTTTGAAAATAGAAGTTGAGTTTGACATGCCTAAAAGTCCAAATAAATGTGGGAGTGTTTTGGTAATATTCGGAGACTGTTATATGCAGTTTTTAAGACTTATTTGACCCTTTTACCAAGTCAAAACCCCATCACCTAATAAGAAAATCAAAAATCCCAAAAATCTCTTCTTCTCCAAATTCTCTCAAAACCTCCCTTGGAGAGAAAACTCAAGTTCAAGCTAGGGGCTGGATTTTCATGGTTTCTTCTCAAATTTCTCATGTCTATTCAATCAAAAAGGTATGGTGATCCTTCATCCTTAGTTATCCATTCATCTAAGGAGTCAATCAAGGATTTTCAAATGTGATTCAAAGACCAAAATTCCCAATTTTCAATCTAGCCATGGGTTCTTTCTCAAATTGATTTCAAAAGCATGTTTATGATAAATTAATGATTATCTACAATTTTTAAGATGAATTTCAATCAAATTTCATGATGAACCCATGATCCTCGTAAATTCTCAAATTGGGCTATAATGTGGGTCTTGTGATCTTGACTCTATGTTGATTGAATTATTAATTCGTTTCTACTTTCTATAGAATTAATGAAGTAGTGTACCTAATGTGATCTTGAAACCATGATGTTTGAAGTATGAATTCGTTTATGTTATGGTACCTTTAGCTACTAGTTTATACATGTATTGATGTTGAATTATGGGAATTGATCAATGATGATCAAAGGTTGGAGAAATTGTAAGTTGGCTCTGTTCTCTCTACTTTTCTATAAAATTACTACATGTTTGGCCTTGTATGGCATTGTGTGGTATGGTCCAATTATGGTGGAGGATTTTACCTTATTGTCAATCCATATATGTGTTGATAATTGCCTTGAAGGCAATTATATCTTGGAACTGTGGTTATGATGATCACATAAGGTGAAGTATTATGCCTAGTCTTCAATTCTAGTTCATGATCTAGGTTATATTGATGATGATTCCTATACGTTTAAATGACTATGGTAGATCTAGGTATGGTCTACATGTTGATGTTTGAATACTCTTGTGTAGTATGATCCCTACCTATGAACCTCTACATGAATGTATGGTCATAAGCATGATTAGGAGTCTTAGACTCAAGTAATGAAGATGCCTTGTTCCTATGTTATAATCTTGTTGTGTATGGTCTATAGTTCCTATTACTCTATATGTGAGTTGTCTATGGTTAAGGGACTTGAATTTGTATTGTGACATTTGTAAGGTGCCTGCCTCAATGTTAGGGTTTTTGTCATTATGTGATCATGTTGTCCAATATACACACACACGCCTCATGCATTCTTACAAGTAGTATAGGTTCATGTTGTCTAATGAAAGGATAATTCGCATATGCACTAATGTCTACTACTATGCATGCAGAGTACATGTCCAAGAAGTATGAATGTATCTCTTAACTAGGATGACTTGATAGGTGTACTGTATGGACAAGGATATGAGAACTTGTCTATGCATTGCACACGTGTGCCTTGATAGGATTGTTCCGAGGTTGATTTTATATGTACATGAATACGAATGAATGGTTAAGTAATGGACATATCTTATATCCATGAATGAAGTAAAGTATGAACATGTGTGGGTCAAAGGTATTTATGTGAAAGGTTTGCTCACATATAAGTACACACACACGAAAATGTGTCCATAATGCATGTATGATGATGTAGTCCTAGAGGGTCTCTTTGTCACATCCCGTGAGCATACCCTATAAGATATGGAACTCTCGGAGTACAACCGGCATACTTGACCTATCGGAGGTCTTTTACAAACCTTTCGCATTTTTCATCGCATATACATAAATGAAAAGTAGTGCAAAATTAAAACTTTTCAGAAACATTCAAATAGTCTTTCAAAATATATTTCATATAACCAAAGGAAATACTAAGTCTCATGTCATCAAATTTTAGACTCGAAATATACTTAAGACACAACACATACAATCGGAATATAGTACTATCAAGTCTATTACAATGCTTTAATAAAAGAAACTCTAAAGACATCTATGACCTCGAGTCAAATGAGGACATACTTCAAACTTGCTTGAAAGATCCTATAATCCAAGTTTCGCTCCCAATAGAACCTTCACCTATGAATCACTTTAGAGATAGATAAAGGATATGAAATTAGTACAAACACATGTACTAAGTATGGCTTAATGCATGAAAATCATGATAACGGACATTTAATGGAAATATGCTCTTTTTGATTAAAACATTATAGTATAAGCATAAGAACAACATTTAACACTTCAACCTTACAGTGAACTATTTCAACTTCACAGTGAACTCCCTTTAGCATGCAACCTTCTCACTAAAAGCTATCCTAAGACTCATTTAAGTAAGACAAAGAGAGACCTCCCATACAACCTCTCTAAGCACACCTAAATGATCCTTGGGACTACCTATAATGAGATACGTACACATACAATATACCGAAGCACAAAACATATATGATATGACATTTACCTCACCAAGGTTATCAAAAGACTTACTTAAGTAATTCTAGAAGAGAACGCCCATACACCCTCTTCAAGATTACCTAGATAATACTTAAGACTTCCTAAGATTAGATCATGTCTAGTTTATCAACCAACTTTCCTAACTAGAGTCATTCTTAAGACTTTCCTAGATAAGACATGAAGAGACCATCCTTTATGCCCCCTTCACACTTTAACTAGGTAATCCTTAAAGTCACTCTAGATTAGGTACTCATTCATTTACATGTTTTCTAACATAAGTCATTACTTCATTAGTTCATTTAAGAGACATTCATCACATAAGGACATTCAAGTAATGGTCTTGGAGAAGACCTAGGGACTCACTCACTAACATCTTCAAAGCTCAATTGTGCAAGTCTAGGTAGCGTCCCATACCACCACCTAAACTTCATAGAACTTCTAAAATACTAGTAGGTATCCCATATGATGATAATAGGAAGTAATTGACATAGACCATGGTAGCTAGGCATGGAATCCGAAGTTGTAACCTACTCTGATAAGGGTGTTCTACTTGCGAATGGTAGAACTTGGACACATCCCATGTAGGCACATGGTTAAAGAATATGATGGGTTTCTTTGTTCTCTAATGTCATCTTATGTAGAGCAACTTCCCATACCATACTCACTCGGTGCTAGCCTTTGTTCTCATAGAATAATTCACATAAAGGATCACATGAAGGGGTTCCATATCTAGTTCATAACCCAATCATATTCACCCTACCAAAGAGGTCCCCTAGGACTGCCTTTCAATGAAGAAGAGTGTAACAACCCGGATTCTGCAATCCAAATTGCCACCGGCGTCGTTGACCTCTCAGAGGTCGCAGACAAGCCTCATCTTGAATTTATCACATTCATCTAGTTAAATTTGCGGAAAGTTTAAAACTTTTTAGGCGTATGAAGTTTACTTAGACTTCATATATTCATAACATGTATTCATCATATACTAAGCTCAACATAAAGAGGACAACCATCTATTATAAGGAATCAATTCGAAACTGAAAATGAATAAATTTTAAATAGTTTGCCAAACACGGCCTTACATCAAAATGGTTCGAAATGAAACATGAAAGAAACACTACGGACAACATCCACTAGCTATGTCTATATCTAAAGCTGGACTAATGATTGTAGCATCCTCGAATCAAGAGGACCTACCAAATGGTCTGGAGAAACGCTGAAGTCCAAACCGCTAAAAGTGTCGTCAATCTGCTCTCTGACCTGCACCTGTAAAAATAGTAAATAGTAGGGGGTTAGTACACCACTTGTACTAAGTATGGGTGTATGCACACATACACATAAAGCTATGCATGATCAATGAAATCTCTTCCTAAGCAACATGCCATTTCTGGAAAGTCTAGTCATTAGACTTTCCTAATTCGTTAGTTGTGAATTGTGGTATGAATATGATGTATTTTAATGCATTCAAAGCACACAACTCATTTTTTATATGATTACAAGACATTAGTATCATCAACATAATTTTAGAACAACTCGGGCGAAGATTTGAGATTTTGATCCTCTTAGGCCGAGAGCTCCTCTTTGTACACTTAGATTATTTTTCAGTCTTTTTCTTCTTCTTGTTGTGTAGTGCAATAACTCCTTTGGTCCTATGTTTTACTTACAAGTGCAATGATTCATTGTTGTCCCATACCTACAATGAGTCAAGTAAGCAATTCAAGAGATTAAGGAAATGACTTAACTACAATTTGGGGCATGAATATATTTATAAGTCAATACTTATTGACTGTACTCATTCTTTACTTGATTGCATAATGTGCATAGTTCTTGGGGCATATCATTAAAACTTATGATCTTGCTTACTTTGGGCATGAATTCTTTATAAACAATCTTTAGTGACTATTCCTATTATTGTATTATTGTCTTAATGTAAGAAGTCATTATAAGACAATCTTATTTGGCTAATATCTTTTGCCAATTATATAAAGTCATTATATGCCAATTTATTTGGATTTATCATTTTCATAACATGAGGGTTCATTATTAGCTATGCCCTTTATTTATTGTAAACTTTATTGGACACGATTTGACTATCCTTACAACAAGTTCTTCATTACATCAAGTATTCATTATGTTTCATAAGCCATTCTCTATTGATTATGCCATTGATTTCATTACTTTCATGTTTTATATATTATACATTTCAAATACACGAGATGTTGGAATAGTTGATATAGCATTAAGACATCTCAAGTGAGGACCTAACATATGGGACCTCAACCAGAGGGACTTCTTTAGCAAACACAGCATCTGCTTCATTCGTTCATTCGTACTTCACATTATTCATTTCTTTCATTCGTAGGCTGATGTAAACATCAGCTATACCTAGGATGAAGTTTAAGACTCTCATCGGGATCATGAAGTGCAATGACCAAGAATGACCTAATGTCATTACTTGAATCTGATTTCACCTCCTGATTGTCTTGCACAAACACCTTCGGTATCATTCATTTCTTTATCTTTCATACTTTGAGTAACTTCAACTTTAACCGACATAGATCATGTGAGCTCATGAAATCCGGTGTCTTCCCCACACCGAAAAGAGGTGGGTTCACTGGCCAAGGTGAAACCAAAACATCCCTAGCTCTCTTAGGTGGAAAACCACTGGCTAGTTCCCTATGTTGGCAGCATAGTTCAAAGACTAGGAGATTTAGGGAGACCCATACCCACCTTGGTGGGTAGTCTCATCTCATGAGAATTACATGAACCATCGCCCTTCCCGAAAGAAGGCATCACAACTCATAACTAGCCTATCGGTGTTCAGTTTAAAGTTCCTATTCACATTCAACTTATACATCATCAAAGGTTGCTTCTAGCATGAGGTAGTCACAGCTCATTAGATGATTTCTCATCTCTTCTTTACGTGTTAAGTGTGAATTGTCCTTACACTTACATATAGAATGTGATTGAGATTTATTTACTCTTTTGATGACTTGTCATCCTTACTTTACATTGATGAAATGTGAATTGTCCTTACATATCATCCTTACTTTACATTGGTGAATGTGAATTGTCCTTACATATCATCCTTAGGTGTTAATGAGACTAGTCTCACACATTCTAACACCTTCATTCGTGAGTATTCTTTTAACAAATTAGGTTTGGTGTAAGTAAGACTTGTCTCACTTCCTTTAACACTCCATTCAGGTCACTTACTTAATTTAGACCCCTTTAATTATGTTATAACTCACGTTACTTACTTACTTTAGTGTAGTAGCTTCATATAACCGTTTATGGACGATGAGCACTTCATTCAATGAGTTTCATATGTTCATAGTTCATTCTTGTGGAGCATGTTGGGAGTTGTCCCAATGAATGTCATGCCCTTGGTTATGGATTCATTGATATTACTTTAGAAGTGCTTAATATATATTTGATACTCTTACTACACAAAAATTGGCATATGATTAGTATTGGCTCAAGATTTGGGATTTTAGACTAGCAAATTCATTCTTTTTGGCATAAGCCAATTTTTACGTATGTTCATATTTAAATTGCCATATGTATGAACCCTTAGTCGATCTTTTAATCATTTACATAAGTTCCTAGCCATTAACATATATTCATTTGATAAAATATAGTTAGCTAACTTTATTGGAACCAGATAGCCAATTTATTCAAGATATGATTTCATAGATGTCTTTGAGCCAATTCTTAGTTTATGGCTTTTAGTGTAACGTTTTAAGAACATATTGGACAGAATCATATTAACATTTGATGGCTTTAGCATCTTCATAATGTCACAACAACAGCAAGTCAACATTCATCCAAAGACACATAATTCACTTAACACATCACGGACTTAACTTAGCATATTATCAATCCTTAATTATCATGATAAGATTAACTTTATGCAATTACAAGTTCATAAGTTCATTTGATACTCATCATTCAAGAACAATACATGTTAAGAACAGTCAGCACCACATACCAACAACATGATCTCTAACCTATTCAACATTGAAATCCAAAAGGATACTAGGGAAGGGAAGTTCGACGAGAACGACGGGAACAACACTAGTTTTCAAGATCTTGTGAATCATTCGAAGGAAAATACTCTTGGAGAAATAATCCCAGGAGATAAACCCATACCATAAGTAGAACTTAATCTACGAAGACCATCTTGATCGAAAACTTGGAGAAACCTTGAAATCGCCTAGGAGAATCAATGGAATTTTCTGTTTTTCTTTCCTCGCTTGCTTACTGTTTTGCGTCCTTTTTTTCTATGTGTTTGAACGTGATTTTTAGGTTTAAGAACTGATATTGAATTATACAACTTAGTTTTAATAAGTTAATTTAATAAATTAATTAACCAATTACCAAAACGCCCCTCCTAAGTTGACTAAACATAGGAGAACATAACACTTAGTCAAATCTGGAAATTGGTGTTGACTATGGTTTTGGTCAACATATTGACTTTATATTAATTAATTAAATCCTTAATTTAATTAATTTTGGGACCTAGGGTAAGTACTAAAGTACCCCTAAGTCATTGGAACCAAAATTAACCCTTTTGGACAATCCTAGGTTAAGTACTAGGATGTTTCTTGAGTTGTACTAGGTTAGTGTAAGAATTTAGTTTTGATCATTTAAACTAATTAATTAAATTTCTAATTTAATTAATTAGGTTACCTAAGGTAATCACTAAAGTACCCTAAAGTCGTTAGGACCATAACCAATCCTTTGAACCATCCTAGGTTAGGTACTAGGTTGTCTTTTTCTTGTTTTAACCGAAATCTGGAAATTGCTTTGTGATTTCGGTTTTGCCCCTTTAAATTAATTAATTGACTTTCTAAATTAATTAATTAAGTAGCCTAGGGTAATTACTAAAGTATCCCTAGGTTTTTAGGACCTTAACTAACTCTTTGGACCATCATTGGTTAGGTACTAGGTGGTCCCTTTCTCATCTTAACCGAAATCTGGAAATTTACTTTGTAGTTTCGGTTTTAGCCATTTTAAATTAATTAATTAAGTTGCTAAATTAATTAATTAGGTAACCTAGGGGAATTACTAAAGTACACCTAAGTTGTTAGGACCATAACTAACCTTTTGGACCATCCTAGGTTAGCTACTAGGTTGTCTCTTCAACTAGTACTAGGTTAGTGTCAACCCGGTTTAGTCCTAGGTTGTCGGGTGTACTAATTAGTTTATTTCATTTGGTCCTAGTTTAGTTATCTATTTAGGGCAGTAGGTTAGAGTATAGAATTAGTTATGAAGTTAGGCCCCATATGGAGTGGTCCCTTGTGCACGTTTTTCTCCCTAACTACCCTAACCGAATTCGGTTAGGGTGGTCCCCTCCTTTGGCCACTTTTTCACATGTCTTGCACATGTGCTTGCACATGGGTTGGTTGTACTTTCCAAACTAACTATTATTTATGGTTCATTTGGGAATGTTTACTTATTGTCCCAAGGACCCTCATCATGTCCTTGGACACTGCTTAATATACATGATCATTTTAGATGGTCATGTGGAATGGTATCTAGGCTTGACACTTGGATGCCTCATACCTCAGTGAATACTTGGAAATCTATGTTTTTAGCTTAGGGTCTTTATTGCAGGTACAATTCTTAAACATGCTCATTAATGTTAGAAAATTGGCTAACACCCCTTTAAGCCAATATTTCTAATATGCCCAACATTTTGCTTATTTGGGTATTATATAGAAATTGGCTAATACCCCTTAGCCAATTTTCTATACTATGCCCAATATTCTCAATATTGGGCATTGGGATGCCTACGTATCCCCAATACGCATTCTTAAAGACCTATTAGGCTCTTCACTAGACATGTAATTTTCCAGAATGTTACATTATCCCCCCCTTAGGAACATTCGTCCTTGAATGACACTTACACGTCACTTAAACAAAGAGGGTGAGTTTCAAAAGTTACTTTGTCATACTTAAACGTTTCTCTTTTGTGAATATCTGATTCACTTATTTGGATGATGCATATCTTTCAAGCTTGTCTGAAGCTTCATATTTGATATTGAGGAATTTCCTTCTCAATCACACTTAACTTAATGCACATCACAAATCATGCAACACATAAAAACATGTCTATGCTACATAAAAACAGCAACATAAAATTCAACATAACTTCATTTTAACTCACATAGTGCGATTATAAGACATACGATTAGTGACTTATAACACCAAATCGACTAAAGCACTTAAACGTAGAGTTTCTTAAACATAAACTAGATCTAGAAAGAGTATATCTAACCTCAAGAACTGAACAAGTGAGGGTAACGAGATCTCATATTTAGTACGGACATAAAGTCTATGGAAGGGACTTCTTGTTCCAAGTCTTTGACTCTAACTAAGTGGTATAAATACCCTTAGATATCAACTTATTGGCTTTTAAATGTGAAACGATTTGGCCTGCTGGATTTGAACCACGCCCTTCCCATTCCAGCTCTAACTCATTTGGAAACTGAAGCCTCTCACTATCCTGTTTCGACAATCTATCGTAGCATAACACTTATGGAGCCAATCCATACCTGAGACACATACTTGAGCTTATATGCATCCAACTTAGCCTCCTCCTCTTCATTAACACCCGTGGCATGCATTTAGAATCTACCATGTACTCACCTCCATGCGAACGACCATACTTACTACACATCTTTCGGTCACGCTGGGCATTTCTATCATTGTCCTTGTTGGAAAGGCCAGCTCTTGAGTCTGGCGCCTTAGACCACTTGGTCATCCTAATTCTTGTGTGTATTCTTTTACGCGTTCACACAAGAAGGAAAGTAGATACTTAGAATGACACAAAGTGTCAAAACTCTAGATAGCACGATAAAGAGTAGAAGAAGGGAAAATTCCTAACATCATATACTCTCTAAGTCATAATTGTGACGCGCTTCACAATCATAAGTCAGAAACTACGTAACGTGGTTGTGTTGATCTTTAGTTCCTAGGTAATTTAACTTCATGCTCTGATACAAAGTTTGTAACGACCCGGATTCCGGAATCCGAATTGCCACCGGCGTCGTTGACCTCTGAGAGGTTGCAGACAAGCCTCATCTTGAATTCATCACATTCATCTAGTTAAATTTGCAGAAAATTTAAAACTTTTTAGATGTATGAAGTTTACTTAGACTTCATATAGTCATTACATGTATTCATCATATACTAAGCTCAACATAAAGAGTACAACCATCTATTATAAGGAATCAATTTGAAACTGAAGATGAATATATTGTAAATAGTTTGCCAAACACGGCCTTACATCAAAACGGTTCAAAATGAAACATGAAAGAAACACTTGGGACAACATCCACTAGCTATGTCTATATCTAAAGCTATACTAATGATTGTAGCATCCTCGAAATCAAGAGGACCTACCAAATGGTCTGGAGAAATGCTGAAGTCCAAACCGCTGCAAGTGTAGTCAATCTGCTCTCTGACCTGCACCTATAAAAATAGTAAATAGTAGGGGGTTAGTACACCACTGGTACTAAGTATGGGTGTATGCACACATACACATAAAGTTATGCATGATCAATGAAAGCACTTTCTAAGAAACATGTCATTTCTGGAAAGTCTAGTCATTAGACTTTCCTAATTCGTTAGTTGTGAATTGTGGTATGAATATGATGTTTGTTAATGCATTCAAAGCACACAACTCATTTTTTATATGATTACAAGACATTAGTATCATCAACATAATTTTAGAACAACTCGGGCGAAGATTTGAGATTTTGATCCTCTTAGGCCGAGAGCTCCTCTTTGTACACTTAGATTATTTTCAGTCTTTTTCTTCTTGTTGTTGTGTAGTACAATAACTCCTTTGGTCCTATGTTTTACTTACAAGTGCAACGATTCATTTTAGTCCCATACCTACAATGAATCAAGTAAGCATTCAAGAGATTACGGAAATGACTTAACTACAATTTGGGGCATGAATATATTTATAAGTCAATACTTATTGACTATACTCATTCTTTATTTGATTGCATAATGTGCATAGTTCTTGGGGCATATCATTAAAATATATGATCTTGCTTACTTTGGGCATGAATTCTTTATAAACCAATCTTTAGTGACTATTCCTATTATTGTATTATTGGCCTAATGTAAGAAGTCATTATAAGCCAATCTTATTTGGCTAATATCTTTTGCCAATTATATAAAGTCATTATAAGCCAATTTATTTGGATTTATCATTTTCATAGCACGAGGATTCATTATTAGCTATGCCCGTTACTTATTGTAAACTATATTGGACACGATTTGACTATCCTTACAACAAGTTATTCATTACATCAAGTATTCATTACTTTTCACAAGCCATTCTCTATCGATTATGCCATTGAGTTCATTACTTTCATGTTTTATATATTATACATTTCAAATACACGAGACCTTGGAATAGTTGATATAGCATTAAGACATCTCAAGTGAGGACCCAACATATGGGACCTCAACCCGAGGGCCTTCTTTAGCAAACACAGCGTCTGCTTCATTCGTTCATTCGTACTTCACATTATTCATTTCTTTCATTCATAGGCTGATGTAAACACCAGCTATACCTAAGATGAAGTTTAAGACTCTCATCGGGATCATGAAGTAAATGACCAAGAATGACCTAATGTCATTACTTTAAGCACATAGGCATAACCAACATCATCTATAGGTCACCCTATTCTCTACTATAATGTCATCAATATAACCATCATAAGACTCACATAGTCAAGTAGGAAGAATCATGCATCAACTCTAAGACTACACACACATAAGGACATAGTCATAGTCTAACATAATCTCCTATCAACATCAATAGAAGAACACATACTTCCACATTATTAACATGTAGGTAGATATTATCATACTTCACATTATCAACTACACAAATCATCATAATACTTCAAGTAGTCCCGACAAGGCCATGATCTTCATAATACATAAAGTAACGCCGACAAGGCCACATCATTCGCAATTATAACACATAACACCGCCACCATAAGTGGACCATACAAATCAAAACATAATTCAAGACCTACATTATATAAAATAAAAAGAATTAGGGCAGCGTACCACCAATCTATTCTCTCCACTTCACTCCACAGCTAATTCGTCCAATATAATAACAATAGGCCCTTACCCATGGCCATGATCATCAATTCAATACATAAATCATAATACTCAATGAATCTAAGTAAATTCAATATAGATTTCTTAATCTAAGACAACCTATACATCAATTCAATACAATTCGTACATCATTCAAAACCCATAGAAAACTACATTAGAATTCATAAGCATTAGAACAAGATCATGAAATCCAAAATATCGCCAATTTGAAGGGATTATGTTTTGCATGGTTCATGAAGAATTTAGGTTAAAATCACCTAATTAACATCAATTCAATCATAAATCAATGATCTAAAACGTTTTATGCAAAGACCCATGGCTAGAATTCAATTTAGAGGATTTCATGTTTTTTGGATCATCTTTGAAAATCATTTGAATTGCCTCCTTGAAGAAAGAGATTTAAAGGATGAAGAACCATACCTTAATTGTGAAGAAAAGTCCACAAGATTGTTGGATAAAAACTTGAAAAATCTATCTTTTTCCTTGGAGCTTCAAAATTTCATCAGTGGAGGTTTTTAGAGAGAAACATGGAGATATTTTGTTTTGGACTTGAGGGTTATGATTTGAAGGGTGAATTGGGGTTTAAATAGGTCTAATAACCTCCAATATTTACCCCCTAAAGTAACCAAAGGACCCCTGAACCTATAGGACCTTTAACAAACTCAAACTCAACTTTAATTTTCGGAATCATCGTCGAGAAACAAGTCCCCTACATGGAACTGTTCCCGCATCATTTTTTTTCTAAAATTAAATCCCAAACCAGTGGAGTCCTCCATGTGTCCGTGATGCGGAGAAATATTTTGGATCTTAGTGGACCAAGTCCGCGACGCGGACTGGTTCCCACTAAGTGCAAATGTTGCTGCCTTGGGCAGCTTGCTAGCCCAAGGATTAGGTCCTCCTCTAGGACATATTCGTCGGTCCTAGGGGAGTTTTTCCCGGACATTTCAACCTCAATTACTCACATATACATTTTAGGAACCTCTCACATCAATTTGACCTCAAAACAACATATAAAACTTGACGAAACACACTAAGATACACAAGCACATTTTCAAGGCAAAACTTTGGAACGTCTTTGACATTTGAACTCCAAACTTCACCAAACTTGATACTCTGCCTATAGACACTATTATTAACCATTTTATGACTTTAAAATATCATGACACAAGTGTTAGGCTCTAGTTCATCCTAGCTCATTTTTTACGGTGGAACACTAGTCATAAGGATTCTCCCATTAACAAGAATATTTCACAATCACCTTACAAGGCTCAACACACTATCTCCCCTCCTTATGATCAAGCCTATACAAAAAGGTTCTAATCCACACAAGGACAACTATGAAGCATTTTACATATACTAAGGCAACATTCATCTTTTTTTCCACTATTTACTATATTCCTCAAGACTTTTCTGACCTATATCATAACATCATTCTACCATCCTACATAATCAAAATACACTCTATCATTCCAAGGGGAACTCCATTTAACCATGACAACTACAAACAATATATAACCATATCATATCATAACTTCTGAACATAACATCTTATTCTTCATAAACCACCTATAGCCATATATGGCATCACATCAACATATACTAAATTAACCTTCATATATACTCATTAAACCATAAAAACCAAGGTAAGCATAAAAACTCACCTTTTTCTCCCTCAAGCATTGAGGCATCATCCCAATCCAAGCAATCACATCTAAAAGTCCACCGGACAAGGAAACATAAGAGAGAGATCCTATAGAGGTAAGGTCTATGGCACGATATGAGAATAGTGAAAAAGGGAAACTCTATCTTCCTATAGCCTTTCGCTCATAGATGTGTCGTGCCTCACCACCGATGAACGAGACTCTACTACACGTGGCAATACGAGACTTTGAAACGTAAAGACAAATCCTAAAGCTTATTGTAACATTCTAGAAAAATGTACATGTCTAGTAAAGAGCCAAATAGGTTTGAAGAATGTGTATTGGGGTACATAGGTATCCCAATGCCCAATATTGAATAATATTGGGCATATTAGAAAATATTGGCTAAGGGTGTTAGCCAATTTTTCTAAGTATGAATAAGCATTGTTTAAGAATTGTACCTGCAAAGAAGACCCTAAGCTAAAATTTTGTATTCAACCATATCAACGCATTGGGTATGAGGCATCCAAGTGTCAAGCCTAGATACCATAACGCATGATCAATGAAAATGATCATGTAGATCAAGCAGTGTCCAAGGACATAGTGAGGATCCTTGGACAAGGAGTGAACTTTCCAAATGCAACCATATGAGTGCACGGTTGGGAGAAATGGGCGGCAACACATGTGCAACGACCGAGAGGGGGGACCATGCGACAAGCCCAACCGCATTTGGTTAGGCGGTTAGGGGAAGGCGCTTACGGGTCCATCCATGTGAGCCCTAGCTTCCTAACAAACTCTAGACTCTAACTAACCTAACCAACTAGCTAACTAACCTAGGACCAACCAAGAATGACCATCCAACGGACCCGACAACCTATGACCTTGTGGGGTGACACCTAGTTAACTTAACTAACTTAGGGACAACCTAGTACCTAACCTAGGATGGTCCAAACTTGTTAGTTGTGGTCGTAGTGACTTAGGGTTATTTTAGTAATTTACCTAGGTCCCTTAATAATTAATTAAGCAAACAAATTAATTACTTTAGAACCTTGGTCAAGCCGAGACCCTTAGCCAATTTTGGATTTGGCTAAGTCAATTGTCCTCCTATGTCTAGTCAACTTAGGAGGGGCGTTTTAGTAATTACCTAATTAATTTATTAATTAATTTAATTATTCTAAAGCTGAATTATTCAATATCAGTTCCTAAGACCTAGAAACCACGATAATTCACAAGAACTCATGACACTAGGGCAGTAAGCAAAACGCAAGAAAACGTAGAACGACAAAAGGCTCTCTTAGGCGATTTCAAAGTATTTTTCAAGGTCTTCGTGCAAGGGATCGTCATAGATTCAATTCTACATAAGGTATGGATTTATCTCCTGGAATTCTTTCTCCAAGAGGACTTTCGAATGTTTTAAACTCATGAATCTCAAAAACTAGGGTTGTTCCCAATGATATTGTTGAACGTCCATTTCCCTAGTTATCCTTGTTTTCTATTCTCATATGTATATAGATGTTATCTCGAACATGTTTTTTGTATGTGGTGCTAACTGATCCTAATGTGTAGATCTCTTGAATTGTAAATGTCGAATGAAGCATATATAATTAATTCATATGATTTAAGTAGTATTTACACGGAATAATGAATGTTGTAAGACTTAGTTGTGTCCGAGATGATGAAGTTTGATTAGGGTTCGGTTATGAAGTGTATTTACTATTAAATGTGGACTTGTTTGATATGATGAGTTCACTAAAGTATTTACATGAAGATAATCGACTTGGCTAGTAATGTTGTGCCCAAACTATGATACAAAATTGGCTAATGATAATCTCATGAAAAATGTTGAATGAATGGCTGGCTTGTGCCAATAAATTGGCTAGTAATATTATGTCCAAATTGTTTAGGCCAATACTAATTCATATTAATCTTATATGGCCAATGTATTGTACTGCCAAATAAATAAGCACACCTAAGGTAATGCAATGGATCCATAACCAAGAGTATGCCAATCATTGGGACAAGTCCCAACATACTCTATCAAAATAAACTATGAATATAGTAACTACATTGAACGAAGTTCATAACGCTCATAAAGAAGGGTATAACGTTACCAAATGACAATGATCAAGATGAAGTGAGTAATAACATAACTAAAGGCTTAAAAGTTACGAAAGTGACCAGAATGGGGTGTTAAAGGGAGTGAGACAAGTCTTGCTTACACCTAAGACAACTATGTTAAAGATACTCACATAAGAAGGTGTTAGAAAGTATGAGATGATTCTCATTAACACCAAGATGATAATGTAAGGTTAAATTCACATTTTCATCAAGTAAAGAAAGGGATGACAAGTTATCCAAAGAGTAAGTAAACCTCAATCTAGAAGCAAGCTTCCATAATGTTTGAGTCAACTCTAAATGTTATGAAGTAAAAGAAAGTGAGAAAAGCACCGATAGACTAGCAATGATCTTGTGCTAGCACATGTAAGTCTCATGAGATGAGGCTCCACTACAGTGGATAAGAGTCTCTGAAAATCTCCTAGTCTTCGAACCATGTTGCCAGCATAGGAACTAGCCAGTGGATTCCACCTAAGTGAGCTAGGTAGATTCGGTTTCACTTTGGCCGGTGAAACCACCCCTTTTTGGTGTGGCACAGACACCATATTTCATGTTTAGATCACATGATCTATGTTGGTTAATGCTCAAAAATAAAGTTCTTGGTTCACTTTAGCCGTGGACCACTCCTTTTTGGTGTGGGGTAGACACTGAACTTGGTTTCACTTTAGTCGGTGAATACCCCCTTTTCGGTGTGGGGCAGACACTGGATTTCATGTTAACTCACATGATCTAGGTTCACTTTGATTGGTGAACCACCTCTTTTCGGTGTGGGGAAGACACTGGATGTCATGTCATTTCACACGATCTTAATGCTAAAGACTTCTTTAAGAAAGTAAGAAGGAAGAAGAGATGTAAGTTCAAAGTGAACTAAGAAACTAAGAGTGTAAGAATATAAACGTTTGATAAGAATGAAGTCTTCTATAAGAAAAGGGCTTAGCCAATAATGACTCCTCATATTATGAAAATGATCAAATCCAAATGAGATTGGCTTATAATGACTTTATATAATTGGCAAATGATCATAGCCAAATAAGATTGGCTTATAATGACTTCTTATATTAGGCAAATATCAAATAATAGGCATAACCAATAAAGATTGGCTTACAAAGATTTCTTGCCCACAATTGTAGTTAAATCATTTCCTTAATCCCTTGGATTACCTACTTGATTCAGTGTAGGTATGGGACTATAATGAATCATTGCACTTGTAAGTAAAACATAGGATCAAGGAGATTTTTGAACTAGACAACAACAAGAAGAAAAATACTGAAAAATAAACTAAGTGTTGGGAATGGTGCTCTCAGCCTAAGGGGGAGCAAATTTCTGAACACACCTTGCACATAAGCATCATTTCATTTACATTCATATCTATACATGATTAGACCTTCATTAATCATGTCTTACACACTAGCATGCTCAACATATACACTTACTTCATTAGGGAATAATCTAAGCAAAACATGCAATTCAAGCTTCATAATACCCATAACAACAACCAGCTTCATTATCACGTCATTTCACACATTAGGCCTTCAAAGCCACACTTACAATACATACTAAGTATAACCAAATTCATCAAGTAAACACCGCCACCAAGAAGGTGGACCATACCACTCAAGGCAATTCATTAAGAGAGTTAACAATGAGACCAACTTACCATTCTTCCAAAGCCTTCACACCTATTTACAAATTTACTCAACAATTCATCATAAAATAGCCATTAGGACAGTAGCTAAACAACAATATCGACACAAGGAAACAAAAGTTCAAAGACTACAATGTCATGCTCATTTAACCCATTTCTTAAGCTAAAATTTGATAAAAAGCTTTAACATGATTTCATTGAAGTTTTAGCATTAAAATCATCAACTAACAGTAGAAACATCATATTTGAATCATTGAAAACGTTTTCATGCAAGACCCATATTTAAAGTTAAAGATAGAAGAAGTTAGGGTTGAAAACCCTTTTTGAAAATCTATTAGAATGAACTCCGTGAATGTAAGAGAGTTAAAGGTTGACTAGCATACATCAAATGGAAGAAACCCCACTGATATTTGATGAAGAATCGACCATCAACGGCCCTCCTAGTTCCTTCCTTGAGTTCTAGCTCTAATGGAGTCTTAAGAGAGTCTTTCTTGAGGGAAGGGTTTTGTTCTTTAGGAAATGAAGTCTAAAATTACGTCTTAGGGTTTGAAACACCTTAATATACCTAGAGGACCCTAAAACTATCACCCTAGGTTCGTAAAAGACTTGGGGTGAATTTACCAAACATCCCAAGTCAAAACAGAAAAGTTACATACAGCTTTTTGGCAGCCTCACAGACGACTCCAACCAACGTACCGTTTGTCCATCGACGGCCCTTTAGTGGTGGTTCGTTGGTTCAGACCGAAACTTCCAAATACTGCAGTCACGAAGGTCCAATCAACGTACCAAGTCGACGTGCCGTCGGTTGGTCAACTGGCCGTCGACTGGTCTCGTTGGTGGACACTGCCTAGGCAGTTTTTGGTCTAAGTCTTGGGCCCTTCTCTACGGACCCTCGTGGGTCTTAGGTTTGGTCATACCTGGATGTTACACCCCTAAATATAGTCGTCTAGGTCTTAGGTATATCTCCCACTAATTTCAAATAAAACAAACACGTAAAACTCACTCAAACACATGAAGACACACAAGCACTTTCTAAGGCTCACCTTCCGAACGTCATGGACGTTCTTGCACGTACCTCCAAACTTAACCAAACTTCACAAAATGCCTAAGGACATCATTATAACTCATTTTAACACAAAATTAATTCAAGAAACATTCATGAAGCTCTAGTTCACCTTAGTTTTCTTACGGCGTTACAATACATAGTTAGACTCTAAGTCTCTTTGTCATCTTAAGACACAACCCAATAGAATAAAATAGGGACACGACCCTTAGCAACATAAAACATAAGTCTAAGCTATTACATCAATTTAAAGAAACATCTTGACATAGGCAACCCTTGAATCATAAGGGTCCCTTTACTTGAACTTGGGAGACCTATCCAAACTCTTCACTTAGGAGACATCCTCAAGCCATCGCCACCTACACTTTGTGTAAAAGATGAAGAAGAATGGTATTAGTACAAGAATGCACTAAGTATGACAACAATGAAAAAACATGCATTTAAGAGGACATTTCATTTGAAATCATGCAACATGTCTTTTTAGTACTCATGAACATTGGAACATATAAGCTCAATATAGTTCAGTTACATCATAAAGACATGGATACTACTCATAATAGAACATAAATCCATTTATCAAACTTTGAGGCTTATTCAATACATATAATACATTACCTCTCTATTGTCTTGCTTATTTCCTTAAGTAACCCTCAAGTGTACTTAGTACAATATATCACATTGAAGTCACCTAAGATAGTCTCTCATAGATGAACTTCATAAACACAACCACATATGTTCACAAGTCATAAGTGTAACACTCCGAAAGTCTAAGACGTGTTCTAGAACCTAACATAGGTGTCAAAAGGTTTATATACTGTTTTAAGGTCACAAAAAATGAATATAACTCATTTATTAAGTTTGGAAATCAAAACATTAAAGAATGTCCATGACTTCTGGAAACTAGCTCAGGAAGTGCTAGTGTGACTTAGCCTATTTGACTATGTTTAAGGAGTTCAAAAATGATGAAATTTGGTGTAATGGTGTCTAATATGTATTAGAGTTAGTTTATAGTTGAAACTTTTGGATAAGACTCCCCAAGGACAATCCAAGGGACCTTGAGGAGGACCCTTGCGTTTGGGGTCGAAGGCTGCCTAAGGCAGTGTCCAAAGACGGTTGCCACAGATGGTTCGTGGTCCAATCGAATCGACGGTGCGTCGATTACCTCCGTCGATGGACACATACAATATTTGGCAAGGACTATATTTTAACCAGTCTCTGACAAAAACGATGGACCTACAGGACGGAGGGTCCGGTGGTCATCGATTGACACACGAGGCATCGATCTTGGTCTCGTCTGTGAGGGACTGGTATCATGACAATTTATGAATTACTTGTGATTGTGGTCTATCAATTTATGAATAGATTGAGATAATTTGTACTACTATCATGATAATTTTTGAGTAATTGATCTAGGTTGTGAAGTAGATTATTAAGTGGACCTAAGTCCCTAATATTAAGCTATGAACTAGTGATGGATTGTTGTATAGTGCTTCAATTGACTACATTATAATGTTGGTTACTATTGTGTGATGATATTACACCCATGGATGGGTTGAGTTTGAGGGTTGATGGTAAGACCTTGATGTTGGCTTATGAATGAGACTTGGTACGTCTTGTGATCTCAACTCTTTACTTCAATAATGGTTACTTGTGATTAAGTGATTATGTTATGTTGAAGTATACCTTATATTAAGATTGATAGGGTTGGTATGATATTGAATTGAAATGTATAGATTATGTACCATGGTTTTAAGGTACTTTCAATACTTTTTCCTTAAGTTTAGTGTGTGTCTAAGGCCTTTTTGTAGTAGTTTTAATGTATTTTTCTTTGTGTTTGTAGGAAAAACTGTCCAGAATGAAAACGCTGAAGATGTGCTAAAAATTATTGAAAAGATGACCTACGGAGCCATCGACGGTCCGTCGACCCATCGACGGTCCATAGGTGGAAATCATCGCCATAAAGATGTTATGATGTCAAGTAAAGATCGGGGAATTCTGACAAGTGTGGGGCTACGAAAGGGATGACGGTCCGTCGTGCCATCAACGGACCGTCCTAGTGATCCGTTGGTGTTAACAGAATGTAGCCTCGGTACCCGATTTGAAAAGATTATAAGTGTGGAGCAACGAAGGCCATCGATGGACCGTCGTCCTGTCAACGGTCCGTCCTGTAGGTCCGTTTATGGTAATAGAGAGTTGGAGAAGAAGGCAGCTGAAAATAAAGTTGAAGTATGGACCGACGGAGGCATCGACGATCCGTCGTTGCCTCGATGGTCTGTCGGTCAGATCGTCGATGAGAGACGCGTTTTTGACAGATTTTCCTTATTTAGGTTTCCCTCTATGTTTAGGATTCTATTATTATAAATAGGACAAAAAAACCTCGTTTTTGAGGTTAGACTCTTGGTTATTTTTCTGATTTGTAATATTGGTTGTTGAATATTGGGTTTTGGAAAATACTTCATTTTTCCGGAATCGTTTATTGCATTATTTTCTCGAATTCAAGTGATTTTCTGGATTTTCTTCAATCTCATCAAAGTAAGTACATAAATTCTTGTCTAATTAATATGAATTGTGTAATTATGAACAAGGGTAACTAAATCCACAACTAGGGTTGTGGGAACCATGGGTAATTAACAAAGTAAAACTAGCTAAAATAACAATTCTCGAATAGTTTCTTGCATGTATTGATAATTCTTTCATTTAGAAGTCTTTTTAACGAGTGCACGCGTTAGAACTCGCCTTGTTGATACTTGTCGGACCAAGGAGGTAGATAATAAGAAAAGAATTATCAACGTAGATTTAGTATATACTATCTAATAGGCTAGTGTCGATTGGTGCGAAGTAATAACTAAGCCATACATCGATTATGATGCTTAATATGAGGTAAAAGGTAAGGTTTAGTAAAGTATACACACGCACCCGGACCAAGGTGCGGAGTGAAGTTCACTAGTTGCCGGACCAAGTAATTAAGGATACATAACTTATCACTTTGCATGCAAGATACTAGGAAAGAGTTGTTATAGCTAGTGTTACTGCGTTATGAACCTATGGGAAACATTTACACCCTAGTTTCTCTCATCACTTGATAAACATCAAATATTTGAACTTGCTATTTGATTACTTAGACTTAATTAATTACTTTTGTTACACAAAACCCCCCTTTTAATTGTTTGTTTTAGGAAAGAACTTGACTAAACATAAGTAATCGTAGATTAAAGTTAAGTCTAAACCATATTCCTCGTGGGATTGACCCCAGCCTAATATTTGGGTTCTTTACTTGATACGACCGCTTATACTTCTTTAGGGAAGTATAATTTGAGCGTATCAAATTTTGGCGCCACTGCCGGGGAATAGTGGCTTTTAGATTAACTTTAAACACATTACCGAATCTTAGTCAATAATTTCTTGATTTTACTTTTTCTTTTTGTTTTTGTCGCTCACTGGTCTAGCTTTAGTGTATGCCAAGTACACGGAGTAGAGGAGAACCAATACTATCACTTGATCCAGAACTAAACCGTACACTTTCGCAGAATGAACATTCAAAATAATCCTGCTTATATCGAGGACGAGGTCAATCGTCAACCTACTGCGCCGGTTGAAGAGCATAATTAAGTGATGGTTGATAACCCTGGTGAAGGTAATCGAAGGAGGCAACCTCATGCCCCACGCCCTCAAGAGTACAATAGGGGAAATGTTAACATCACTGACTCTGATGGACCACTTGTACTACCTCCTCTACCACATGGTCATACTTTTGTAGTAACTAGTAGCTTGATGCAGAAGCTCACCGCTAGAGGTCTGTTCTCAGGGCTACCATCTGAGGATCCACATGTTCACATCGCCAAATTGAGGTCGGTGTGTAAGAGTTGCGTAGGGAGGCCGGACTTGGACATGGACGTCATTGGGTTAAGAGTGTTATCTCTCTCACTAACGGGAGAGGCTGCTATATGGTTTACTGAGCTTCCCTATAACTCAATCTATACATGGAACCAATTGAGGGATGTGTTCTTAGCTCGTTACTATCCGATTTCAAAGAAGCTCAACCACAAAGATAGGGTGAACAACTTTGTGGCACTACCAGGGGAGTCAGTTAGCAGTTCTTGGGATAGGTTCACCTCGTTCTTGAGAAGTGTCCCAAATCACCGTATTGATGATGAGTCGCTGAAAGAGTATTTCTATCGGGGGAAAGATGATAATAATAAAGCGGTGTTGGATACGATTGCGGGTGGTTCTTACGGGGAGTGTACTTATGCAGAGATCGCTGAGAAGTTAGAGAAAATCTCCCAAAATAATAAAGCTTGGAGCACTAGGAAGTCTGATACTGGGAGAAACACCTTTGTGGTGCAATCTACTCACAACCCAGCCGCAGATGAGATTCGTGAAGAAATGTCTCAAATGAGAACAGAGCTTGGGTTAGTGTTGAAACATGTCACTGGAGGTTCGGAGAAAGTGAATGTGGTGAATTATTTGACTAAGCCACCACCGCCAATAGATGAGTTTTACTATGATGAGGATTCTTATGCGGTGAATGAGCAGACAGGGGGTTTCCGATCGAACGCCCAAGGCTCCAATCAGGAGAATTGGCGCCAAGGTCAAGGAAATCAAGGTCGAAACTATGGAAATTACAACCGAGAGGGTCACTATGTTCATGAAGGAAACTACAACCGCGACAACAACTTCAACTGGAGTAACTATGGAAATAAAAATGATCGAAGTGGGCCCTATGTTCCACCTCAACATCGGGAAGTTACTCCTAGGGATGGTGGAGGTAGTATGGCGTGAGTTGAAGACATGTTGCAAAAAATGATGAGGAGGTTTGACGCAAGTGACGAGCACGCCAAGGAATTGAGAGGTGATTTGGCCAACATTGGGCAAAAAGTGGATGAACATGCAGTCTCAATTAAGCATCTTGAGATGCAAATGGCCCAATTATCGTCCACTGTGAACCCTCATCAACCGGGTACTCTTCCTAGCAACATTGTTCAAAATCCGAAGAATGATAGACATTGTATGGCAGTCACCACTCGAGGTGGTAAGCAAACCATAGATCCACCTATGCCATCTGGTGTAGAAAATAAGACGAGAAGAGAAGATGAGGTAGTAGAAGTAAGTGGTGAGTTGGTAGATGAAGCGGTAAAAGAAGCGGAATAGTCCCAAAAGGTTACTCCTATTCCAAGACCGCCACCACCTTTTCCGCAAAGGTTGGTGAAAAAGACCGAGGATGGTAAATATCGTTGTTTTATTAATATGTTGAAATAACTTTCCATCAATGTTCCTTTGATAGAAGCTCTTGAACAAATGCCCGGTTATGCCAAGTTCATGAAAGATATGGTCACTAAGAAGAGATCGGTTAGTTTTGAGGATGATGATAGGATGCCACACTGTAGTGCTATTGCTACAAGGTCTCTAGTGCAAAAGAAAGAAGATCCGGGTGCTTTCACTATTCCATGTACAATCGGGTTGTTACACTATTCCAAAGCATTATGTGATCTTGGGACAAGCATAAATCTCATGCCTCTATACATCTACAAAAAGTTGGGTTTGGGTGATCCAAAGCCCACTGCGATGCGGCTACTGATGGATGATCGCACTGTGAAGAGGCCTATTGGGATACTCCACCATGTGTTAGTGAAGGTGTAGTCATTCATATTTCCGGTCAATTTTGTGATTCTTGATTGTGAGGTCGACTTTGAGGTGCCTATTATTCTTGGGAGGCCATTCCTTGCTACCGGTTGCGCCTTGGTTGATATAGAAAAATGGCAAATGAAGTTTCGGCTGAATAATGAAGGAGTGACTTTCAACATTTGTAGGTCCATGAGGCAGAGTGGTGAGCACCAATCGGTATCTTCCATATCCTACAGAGTTGAGAGTTCGTCAGAGGTCCAAATAGAAGAACGTCTTGGTATAGAGGCACTAGCAGCAGTGATTATGAACTTTGAGAGTGATGGTATTGCAGAGTATGGGTCATTGGTTGCGTCACTGAATCGAGGTGATGTTCGGTTCAAACCCAAGAAATTAGAGTTAGATATGATGCATCGCGAGTCTCCACCGCAAAACCGTCTATTGAGGAGGCTCCAAAATTAGAGCTTCAGTCTCTACCACCTCATCTGAGGTACGTATTGTTGGGGAAAGATGACACTTTGCTGGTTATTATTTCGTCAGATTTGAAGGTGCATCAAGTAGAGTGTTTGGTTGAAGTGTTGAAGAGGTTTAAGAGATCTATTGGGTGGACTATCACGCATATTATTGGATCTCTACCGGTATTTGTTCACATAAAATTCAACTCATGCCTGATCATAAGCCAAGTATTGAGCACCAGAGACTCCTAAATCCACCTTTGCAAGAGGTAGTGAAGAAGGAAATTATTAAGTGGTTGGATGCCGGAGTCATATATCAGATCGCTGATAGTAGTTGGGTATGCGCTGTTCAGTGTGTGCCCAAGAAAGGGGGAATGACTGTGGTCCCCAATGAGAAAAATGAGCTTGTTCTAATGAAGCCGGTGAATGGATGAAGAGTGTGTATGGATTACTGGAAACTAAATGCATGGACTGAGAAAAACCATTTTCCTATGCCCTTCATGGATCATATGTTTGATAGACTTGCAGGTAAAGGGTGGTACTATTTTCTTGATGGCTATTCGGGTTACAATCAAATTTCTATTGCACCGGAAGATCAAGAGAAAACCAGTTTTACTTGCCTTTATGGAACGTTCGCGTTCAAAAGGATGCCCTTTGGGTTGTGTAACGCACCGGCTACTTTTCAGAGATGTATGATGTCCATATTTTCCGATATGGTGGAGGACACAATTGAGGTATTTATGGATGATTTTTCTGTTGTTGGTGATTCGTTTGATCATTGTTTGAGTCACTTGTCTGAAGTTCTCAAAAGATGTGAAGAATGCAACCTTGTGCTAAACTAGGAAAAATGTCACTTTATGGTGAAAAAGGGTATTGTATTGGGCCACCGCATCTCAGAGAAGGGTATAGAGGTTGATCGAGCTAATGTTGAGGTTATAGAGAGACTTTCTCCACCCATCTCTGTAAAAAGGTGTGAGGAGTTTTCTTGGGCATGCAGGTTTCTACCGGAGGTTTATCAAAGATTTCTCAAAAATTGCACATCCTCTGTACAAGATTTTTGAGAAAGAGTGTAAATTTTATTTTGATGAATCATGTCTGAAGGCGTTCGGAGATTTGAAAGAGAAGTGGTATCTGCGCCCATCATTATTTCTCCGGATTGGAGCAAGCCATTTTAGGTGATGTGTGAGGCTAGTGGGGTTGCGCTTGGCATAGTATTGGGACAAAGAAGGGATAAAATCCTTCACCCCATTTATTATGCTAGTAAAGCCCTTAATGAAGCCCAAAAGAACTACACCATCACTGAACAAGAGCTCCTTACAGTGGTCTTTGCTTTCGAGAAATTTCGCTCCTATTTGCTTGGTACTAGAGTTATAGCGCATACTGATCATTCTGCCTTGAGATATTTGATGGCAAAGAAGGATGCGAAACCGAGGTTGATCCGTTGGGTTTTACTATTGCAAGAATTTGACTTTGAAGTGAAAGATAGAAAAGGGACCGAAAATCAAGTGGCCGATCACTTGTCCCGATTAGAAGATGAAGCAATGCGAGAGTTAGGTGAAAAAGCTGAAATTGATAATACTTTCCCTGATGAGCATGTATTGGCTGCTTCTCAAGACTTGATTCCATGGTTTGCAGATTTTGCGAATTACTTGGCTTGTGATATCGTCCCATTGGACTTGTCTTTTCATCAAAGGAAAAAGTTCATGCATGATGTGAAAAAGTTCTTTTGGGATGAGCCATATCTTTATAGGAGTTGTGCCGATGGGCTTATTCGGCGATGTGTATTGGAAGTTGAGATGTTGAGAGTTTTGGAGGCATGCTACTCCTCGCCTGTGGGTGGGCATCATAGTGGTATGGGTTTATTCGGCGATGTGTATTCAGTTCCTAAAATATGTAGACTCAAATTAATCACCAAAAACGCTACAACGTAAGAACAAGAGAAGCCGTAGCAAAACCCTAGACGATAGCAAGAACTCTTCAAGGTTTTTCTTGCAAAGTTCAAGGTGATCTTCGTAGATTTAATTCTACATCAAGGTATGGGTTTTCTCTCCTGGAATTCTTTCTCCAAGAGGCTTTTCAAATGTTTTTACTTCAAGAATATCGAAACTAGGGTTGTTCCCAACGAATTGCATGTTCATCTCCCTAGTTCTCCCGATTTCCGATTCTCGTAGTGTTAGTAGTGTAATTCTCGATGCATTGTTATCTGTATGTGGTGTTAACTGATCATTAGGTGTATGTTTTAGTTATTATATGTCGAATGAAATATACATGTTAGATCCGCATACTTAGGGTGTTATTTACATGAACGTTGAATGTTATAATGCCTACTTGTGTTTCAAGAATATGAGATTGTTATGAATATTCGTTGAATTGTCTTATATGTTAATCAAAGGTTAAAGTTGTCCTGTTAACATGTCAGATTACTATAATGTATTCATGGATGATTGACTTGTGATAATATCATAGTTTGATTTATGCCAACAAATTGGCTTAATAATATTATCTCCTAAAATATGTGAAGTCATACCAATCTTAACTCAATGAACTCATAACATAGGGTATGCCAATAAATGGGACAAGTCCCAACATACCCTATACACACGAACTTGTGAACGTAATAGCATTCTATAAGGATAATAATTATCATAAAAAATGATACAAGGCTAGTAATCAACGTGAACAAGTTATGGTGAGTAATGAAATAACTAAGAGCTTAAGTTATGAAATTGACCTAATATAGAGTGTTAGAAATAAGTGAAACGATTCTCAAATACACTTAATCGTTATGTAAAGAATACTCACATAAGAGGGTGCTAGAGTCTGTAAGACAAGTCTGACTTACACCATGATGATAATGTAAAGGCTTAAGATCATATTCATCAAGTAAAGATAGGGATGACCAGTCACCCATAGAGTAAGTAAACCTCAAAACTAGAAGCAAGCTTCCATAATGTTTGAGTGAACTCTAATAGATAATAAAATAAAATCTGAGCTAAGCACCGATATACTAGCAATGAGCTTGTTCCCGCACATGTAAGCCTCATGAGATGAGATCACCACCCCGGTGGACCAGGGTCTCCGTACGTCTCCAAGTCTTAGAACTATGTTGCCAACATAGGGGCACCTAGCTAGTGGACGCCACCCACTAAGAACGCTAGCAAGTTAGGTTTCACCTTGGCCGGTGAATCCATCTATTTTCGGTGTGGGGAAACACCAGATTTCATGTTTAGCTTACATGATCTATGTCAATTATAGCTCAGGAAAAGTATCCGGTTCATTACAGCGGTGAACCCCCCCTTTTTGGTGTGGGGAAGACACAGACACGGTATCACCTTAGCTGGTGAACCCCCCTTTTCGGTGTAGGGAAGACACAGAACTTGGTTTACCTTAATCGGTGAATCACCTTTTTGCGGTGTTGGGGAGACACTGGATTTCATGCAGCTCGCATGATCTACATCCGTTAATGCTAAGAGAATTCTTTAAGAGAGTAAGAAAGAATAAAGTAGCATGTTCAAAGTGAACAATCGAGCAAAGAAGTAGAATCATAAGTTCATAGTGAACTAAGTAAAGTAAGAGCTTAAAGAACATCAATCACTAGTGTTTGATAGAAACAACAAGTTAGGGTAGCCAATAATGGAGCATGGATTATGTCCCAAGATCTACATATTATGTAAATAAGCAAATAAAGGGCATAGCCAATAAAGATTGGCTTATAAATACATGTACACCCAATCAAACAAGAATGAGAAGTATAACTTGTAAGTAGGGTAGCCAAATCATTTCCTTAGTCATGTGATTTGCTTACTCGATTCATTGTAGGTATGGGACGATAACGAATCATTGTACTTGTAAGTAAAACATAAGATCAAAGGAGATCATTGAACTACACACTAGAAAGAAGAAAAGACTGAAAAATAATCTAAGTATGAGAAAGGCATCTCTCGGCCTAGTGAGTAAATTTATAAATGTTTGTTTAAGTTGTTCTAAAATTATGTCCATGATTCCAAGGTCTTATGTTCATATAGAAAACGAGTTGTGTGCCTTAATTGCATGAGAACGTGTCATATACATATCATGATTCAAGATTAATGAGTTAAGTAAGAAAGTAACGTCACTTTCCAGAAAATGACATATTGGTTAGGAAGAGCTTTCCTTGTTCATGAATAGCCCTTATGTGTTTATGTGCATACACCCATACTTAGTACAAGTGTGTACAAACTCCATATATATTTACTATTTTTATAGGCGCAGGTTCACAAGAAGGTTGAAGTTCGACGAAGCGATTTGGAATAGCGATCTCCAGACTTTGGTAGGTCCTCTTGAGTTCGAGGATGCTACACTTTATTATTATAGCTTAGTACATTAGATATAGCTAGTGACTACTGTCCCTAGCATTTTCTTTCAAGTATTTGTTCAAGCGTTGTAATAAGGCCAATTGGCAAACTATTATTATTATTATTGCGATCAGTTATTTCATTTGTTTAATCTATTGATAGATGGTTGTTGAGTTTGAGCTATTAGAATATCACTCTTATGCAATACTATATGAAGTCTATGTATACTTCGCTAAGTATATTTTTTAAAAAAAATTTCCACAAATTTAAGTGTATGATTGTGATGAAAGCTACGAAAGGGCTTGGCTGTGACCTCTGAGAGGTTAACGACGCCGATTGCGGTTTAGATTCCAGAATCCAAGTCGTGACAAACTTGGTATCAGAGCATGAGGTTATATTACCTAGTAACTAAGGCTTAAAACAACCACGTTGCGTAGTTTCTAACTTATAGTTGTGAAGTGCACCACAATAATGACTTAGAGACTCTGTGATGTTAGGAATTTTCCCTTCTTCTACCCTTTATCATGCTGTCTAGAGCTTTGACATTTTTTGTCATTCTAGTGTCTAACTTCCTTCTTGTGTATACAGGTAGAAAATGAACACAAGAAGAAACGCCAACAGAAGAGTCGAAGAAGCAGCTGTTGGAGGCAATCAAGCTCCTCCTCAAGTCCCAGCCGCTGAAGCACAAAAGCCTGCCAACTTAGTTGGGATGATGGATGAAGAAGTTAGGACGTCACTACTTCAGACGGCCCAAGCCACTAGAGAGGGTGCTCCCAGAGAGAACCCACATGTTAGCACTATGGCTAGTAGGTTGAGGGATTTTACTAGGATGAATCCTCCAGTCTACTATGGGTCCAAGACCAATGAGGATCCTCAAGAGTTTGTGGATGAGGTTAATTAGATTTTATGTTCCATGGGTGTTAATGAAGAGGAAAAGGCTGAGTTGGATGCTTACCAACTCAAAGATGTGGCTCAGGTGTGGCACAGGATGTGGGGAGATGGTCGAACACCAAGGGAAGTCCCCATCACTTGGGACGTTCTCAAATCTGCATTCCTGGAGAGGTTCTTTCCCAGAGAACAGAGAGAGGCTAATGTAGAAGAATTCATCAACTTACTACAGGGAGGTATGTCAGTCAGGGAATACTCCTTGAAGTTTGTTAAGCTTTCCAAATATGCTTCTTCTCTTGTGGCCAATAGCAGGGATTAGATGAGCAGGTTTGTGACTGGTGTGTCGGAGGATTTAGAAGAGGAATGTCAGGCAGCGATGTTGCATGATAACATGGACCTTGGTTGGTTGATGGTCCATGCTCAACAAGTTGAGGAGAGCCGTCAGAGAAGGAGAAGCCGAGAGAGAAAGAAATTGAGGCCCTCGGATCAGTCCGGTTTGAACTACGATAAGAATTCATTTGGAGTTCAAGATAAGCCAAAGTTCAAGAAGGGTCACAAATGCTCAAGTAATTCTACTCCTTCGAAAAATACTAATACCAAGAAGGGAAATGATAAAAATAGCCAGGGCGACCGAAGGTAGTGTGGCAAGTGTGGTCGTGTGCATAGAGGTGAGTGCATGGTAGGATTTAATGGATGCTATGGGTGCGTTAAGAGTGGGAACGTGGTTAGGGACTGCCCAAATGTGAAGAATCAGGGAAACAAAGATGCTCAGCCTCGTCCTAATCCCAATGCAGCAACCGAACCTCCTAAAAGAAACCGATTCTACGCGTTGAAAGGAAGAGAGGAACAAGAGAAGTCTGCGGATGTGGTTACTGCTAACTTGCTTGTCTTTTCATTTCCTGTCTATGCATCATTAGATCCAGGATCTACCTTGTCTTTTGTTACTCCTTTAGTAGCTAGTAAATTTGACTTGCTTCCTGAGATTCTATATGAGCCATTTTTTAGTGAGTACTCCTATAGGGGACATTGTTAGGGCCGAAAGAGTCTATAGAAATTGCCCAATAACTGTTCTCAATAAAGTTACTCATGTTGATCTAATAGAATTAACCATGCTTGAATTTTATATAATTTTGGGTATCGATTGGCTTCATAAATGTTATGCTACTATAGACTGTCGAAATATGGTAGTAAGTTTTCAGTTTCCAAATGAATTAGAGTTAAAATGGGAAGGGCGTGGTTCAAAATCCAACAAGCCAAATAGTTTCCAATCTTAACAATAAGATGTTATATAAGGGATACTTATGCCACATAGTTAGAGTCAAAGACTTAGAACAAGAAGTCCCTTCCATAGACTCTGTGTCTATAGTAAATGAGTTTTAAGATGTCTTTATAGAGGATTTACCAGGGATCTCTCCAGAACGTGAGATCGATTTAGGTGTTGACTTACATCCCAACACTAAACCAATTTCAATCCTGCCTTATAGAATGGCCCCAGCGGAACTCAAAGAGTTGAAGTTGCAGTTAAAAGATTTACTTGATAAGGGCTTCATCCAACCGAACATATCCCCATGGGGCGCTCCAATGTTGTTTGTTAAGAAAAAGGATGGAATTCTTAGAATGTGTATCGATTATCGGCAACTCAACAAAGTCACTATAAAGAACAAATATCCTCTTCCCAGAATCGATCTTTTTGATCAACTTCAAGGTTCAAGTTTCTTTTCTAAGATAGATCTTCGGTCGGGTTATCACCAATTAAGGGTAAGACAAGAGGACGTTCCTAAGACTGCCTTCCGCACTAGATATGTCCATTACAAGTTTCTTGTCATGTCATTTGGTCTCACTAATGCACCAGCTGCGTTTATGGACCTTATGAATAGAGTCTTCCGTGAATATATTGATTCATTCGTCATAGTATTCATAGACGACATCCTCATATACTCTATGTCCAGAGAAGAGCATGAACAACATTTGAGAATGACATTGCAAGTATTCAGAGATCATCAGTTGTATGCGAACTTTAGAAAATGTGAGTTTTGGTTGAGATCGGTGACCTTACTTGGTCATGTGGTGACCGATTAGGGTGTTGAAGTTGATCCAAAAAATATAGAGGCAGAAAAGAATTGGTCGAGATCCCTTACCCCTACCGATATTTGAAGTTTCTCGGGTTTGACTAATTATTATCGACGGTTTGTGGAGGGCTTTTCCCCGATTGCTGCTCCATTGATCGCGTTAACAAAGAAGAAGGCAAAGTTTGAGTGGTCTGAAAAGTGTGAAAAGAGCTTCCAAGAACTCAAAGACAGACTCACTTCGGCCCCATCCCTCATATTGTCGAGAAGTGGTGAAGGGTACGTGGTTTATTGTGATGCTTCCCGAGTAGGTTTGGGATGTGTTCTTATGCAAGATGGTAAGGTGATTGCATATGCATCAAGAAAATTGAAAGTCCACGAGAAGAATTACCCTACTCACGATCTTGAACTAGCCACGGTAGTCTTTGCGTTGAAGCTTTGGAGACATTACTTATATGGTGTACATGTTGATGTATTTACTGACCATAGAAGTCTTCAATATGTGTTTACACAAAGAGAATTAAACCTTCGTCAGAGAAGATGGCTAGAGTTACTAAAGGATTACGACATGAGTGTCCACTATCATCCGGGTAAGGCCAACGTAGTGGCGGATGCATTAAGCCAATTAAGCATGGGCAGCGTGTCTCGCATCGATGATGAGAAGAAAGAGTTGGTTAAAGATGTACACCGATTGACAAGGTTAGGGGTACGACTTGTACATACTCCAAATGGGGGTGTTATGGTCCATTCAAGTTTCGAATCCTCATTTGTTGTAGAAGTTAAAACCAAGCAACATCTCGATCCAGTACTCATGGAGTTGAAAGATTCGGTGTTAGGTAAGATGAATGAATCATTCTCCCTAGGGGGAGATGGTGTACTTAGGTACCAAGGAAAATTGTGCGTACCAAATATTGATGCTTTGAGGCCAAATATTATCGCAGAGGCGCATGGCTCTAAGTATTCTATTCATCCAGGTTCCACCAATATGTATCATGATCTGAAGGAAATTTATTGGGTATGAAGCGAGACATCTCTAAGTTCGTAGAAGAGTGTCCGAATTGCCAACAAGTTAAGGCCGAACACCTTAAGCCTGGAGGTCTTACTCAATCGATTGAAATTCCAACGTGGAAGTGGGAGGCTATTATATGGATTTTGTGGTTAGTTTGCCGAGGACCAGAAAAATGTACGATTCCATTTAGGTCATTGTTGACCGAATGATAAAGTCCGCACACTTTATTCCCGTGAAGTCCACTTACCGAGCCGAAGACTATGCCAAACTTTATATTGATGAGATCGTGAGGTGGAATGAGATTCCTTTGTCTATTATTTTGGATAGGAGAGCCCAATTCACTTCTCATTTTTGGAGATACTTTCAAAAGAGTTTGGGTACGCAAGTAAAGATAGCATTGCTTTTCACCCTCAAACGGATGGACAAGCAGAACGCACCATCCTGACCCTTGAAGACATGTTAAGAGCATGTGTTATGGACTTCAAGGGGAGTTGGGACAGTCACTTACCCCTAATCGAGTTCTCTTATAATAATAGCTACCAATCCAGTATTGGGATGGCACCTTTTGAAGCATTGTATGGTAGGAGATGTAGGTCCCCAGTTGGATGGTTTGAAGTGGGAGAAACTGCCATCCTTGGCCCCGAAATCGTACATGAGGCTTTGGAAAAGGTGAGAATGATCCGAGATAGTTTGGCTACTACTTACAGTCGTAAAAAATTATATGCGGATAACCAAAAGAGATCTCTGGAATTCGAAGTAGGTGATCAAGTATACCTAAAGATATCACCCATGAAAGGGGTGATGCGGTTCGGTAAGAAGGGAAAATTGAGTCCGAGGTATATAGGTCCATATGAGATCTTGCAACGTGTAGGAAATATTTCATACGAACTAAAATTATCGAACGACTTGGCTTCAGTTCATCCAGAGTTTCACGTTTTGATGCTTAAGAAGTGTCTAGGGGATCCCGCGTCCATTCTACCCGTCGAAGGGTTAGAAGTCGATGAGAACCTTTATTACGAAGAGGTTCCCATTGCAATTTTAGATCATCAAGTGAAGAGACTGAGGAACAAGGAGGTTCTTACCGTGAAAGTGTTATGGAGGAACCACCTTGTTGAGGGAGCAACATGGGAGGCCGAGGCCGATATGAGATCCCATTACCCTCACTTATTCAGTTCTTGAGGTTAGATAAACTTTCTCCTAAGTCTGATTTCATGAATAAAACTCTAAAGCTTAGTGCATTAGGCGGTTTTTGGTGTTCTAAGTCTATAACTGTGTGTTTTATACTTGTACTATATTATTTAATATGAGTTCATGCTTGCTTTCATGTTGCTGTTTTTGTGTAGCTTTTACGTGATTATGTGTTGTATGAGTGTGATGTGCATTAAGTTAAAATAGGATTGAGAAGGAAGTTCCTCAATCTTAGATAAGAAGCTTCAGATAAGCTTAGAGTAATGTGCATCATCCAGAGTAAGTTGTGAATCAGACATTCACAAAGATAAAGTTTCTAGTATGTTAATGTGCTTTTCAAAAATACCCTCTTTGGTTTAAAACGACGAGTAGTGTCATTTGGGGACGAATGTTCCTAAGGGCGGGTTAATGTAACAATCTGGAAAATTACATGTCTAGATAAGAGCCTAATAGGTCTTTAAGAATGCGTATTGGGGGTACATAGGCATCACAATGCCCAAATTGAGAAATATTGGGCATAGTATAGAAAATTTGGTAAGAGGTGTTAGCAATTTCTATATATATACCCAAATAAGCAAAATATATTCCAATTTTGTTTACAGATTGTACCTGCAATGAAGACCCTAAGCTAATAACATTGATTCTCAATTTATACATATAGATCCACAACGCAACGCGTTAGGGACTAGGCATCCAAGTGTCAAGCCTAGTACCCTAGTACATAACCGTTTAAAATGATCATGTAGAATAAGGAGTGCCCAAGGACATAGTGAGGATCCTTGGGACAATAAGTAAACATTTCAAATGAACCTTCAAAAACAATTAGTTGGGAAATTACACACAACACATGTGCAAACGGCTAAGGGGACCACTCTAACCGAATTTGGTTAGGGCGGTTGGGGACAGGCACGCGTCCGGGTCAGCCCACATGGGGCCACACTCCCTAACCGGTACTAAGTCCTAGCTAACTGACCTAACTAACTAACTAACCTAGGACAAACCAAAAATAGCTAAGTAAGGGACCCGACAACCTAAGACTAAACCGGGTGTCACCTAATCGCATAACTAACTAAGAGACAACCTAGTACCTAACCTAGGATGGTCCAAAAGGTTGGTTAAGGTCCTAACAACTTAGGGGTACTTTAGTAATTACCCTAGGTTACTTAATTAATTTAGCAACTTAATTAATTAAAATAATTAGACAAAACTGAAACCACAAGGAAATATCCAGATTTGCGGTTAAGTTAAAAAGTCTTCTAATTCTAGTCGATCTAGGAAGGGCGTTTTGATAATTAGATACTTCAGCTATTTTAGTTAAGTATATAGTCTAAGTTGAATTAGTTAACATTCAGTTCTTAAAATATTTAGACTCAAATTAATCACCAAAAATGCTACAACGTAAGAACAAGAGAAGCCGTAGCAAAACCCTAGACGATAGCAAGAACTCTTCAAGGTTTTTCGTGCAAAGTTCAAAGTGATCTTCGTAGATTTAATTCTACATCAAGGTATGGGTTTTATCTCATGGAATTCTTTCTCCAAGAGGCTTTTCAAATGTTTTTACTTCAAGAATATCGAAACTAGGGTTGTTCCCAACGAATTGCATGTTCATCTCCCTAGTTCTCCCAATTTCCGATTCTTGTAGTGTTAGTAGTGGAATTATCGATGCATTGTTGTTTGTATGTGGTGTTAACTGATCATTATGTGTATGTTTTAGTGATGATATGTCTAATGAAATATACATGTTAGATCCGTATACTTAGGGTGTTATTTACATGAACGTTGAATGTTATAATGCCTACTTGTGTTTCAAGAATATGAGATTGTTATGAGTATTCGTTGAATTGTCTTATATGTTAATCAAAGGTTAAAAGTTGTCTTGTTAACATGTTAGATTACTATAATGTATTCATGGATGATTGAATTGGCTTGTGATAATATTATAGTTTGATTTATGCCAACAAATTGGCTTAATAATATTATCTCCCAAAATATGTGAAGTCATACCAATCTTAACTCAATGAACTCATAACATAGGGTATGCCAATAAATGGGACAAGTCCCAACATACCCTATACACACGAACTTGTGAACGTAATAGCATTCTATAAGGATAATAATTATCATAAAGAATGATACAAGGCTAGTAATAAACGTGAACAAGTTAAGGTGAGTAATGAAATAACTAAAATCTTAAGTTATGAAATTGACCTAATATAGAGTGTTAGAAAGAAGTGAGACGATTCTCAAATACACTTAATCGTTATGTCAAAAATACTCACATAAGAGGGTGCTACAGTCCGTGAGACAAGTATCACTCGCACCATGATGATAACGTAAAGGCTTAAGCTCATATTCATCAAGTAAAGATAGGTATGACCAGTCACCCATAGAGTAAGTAAACCTCATAACTAGAAGCAATCTTCCATAATGTTTGAGTGAACTCTAAAAGATAATAAGATAAAATCTGAGCTTAGCACCGATAGACTAGCAATGAGCTTGTGCCCGCATATGTAAGTCTCATGAGATGAGATCACCACCCCGGTAGACCAGAGTCTTCATACATCTCCTAGGCTTAGAACTATTTTTCCAACATAGGGGCACCTAGGTAGTGGACGCTACCCACTAAGAACGCTAGCAAGTTAGGTTTCACCTTGGCCGGTGAATCCACCTCTTTTCGGTGTGGGGGAGACACTGGATTTCATGCTTAGCTCACATGATCTATGTCGGTTATAGCTCAGGAAAAGTATTCGGTTCACTACAGCCGTAAACCCCTCTTTACAGTGTGGGCAAGACACAGACACGGTATCACCTTAGCCGGTGAACCCCCCTTTTTGGTGTGGGGAAGACACAGAACTTGATTTACCTTAATCGGTGAATCACCTTTTTTCGGTGTGGGGGAGACACTGGATTTCATGTAGCTCGCATGATCTACATCCGTTAATGCTAAGAGAATTCTTTAAGAGAGTAAGAAAGAATAAAGTAGCATGTTCAAAGTGAACAATCGAGCAAAGAAGTAGAATCATAAGTTCATAGTGAACTAAGTAAAGTAAGAGCTTAAAGAACATCAATCACTAGTGTTTGATAGAAACAAGAAGTTAGGGTAGCCAATAATGGAGCATGGATTATGTCCCAAGATCTATATATTATGTAAATAAGCAAATAAGGGGCATAGCCAATAAAGATTGGCTTATAAATACATGTACACCCAATCAAATAAGAATGAGAAGTATAACTTGTAAGTAGGGTAGCCAAATCATTTCGTTAGTCTTGTGAGTTGCTTACTCGATTCATTGTAGGTATGGGACTATAACAAATCATTGCACTTGTAAGTAAAACATAAGATCAAAGGAGATCATTGAACTGCACACTAGAAAAAAGAAAAGACTGCAAAATAATCTAAGTATCAGAAAGGCATCTCTCGGCCTAATGAGCAAATTTATAAACGTTTGTTTAAGTTGTTCTAAAATTATGTCCATGATTCCAAGGTCTTATGTTCATATAGAAAACGAGTTGTGTGCCTTAATTGCATGAGAATGTGTCATATACATATCATGATTCAAGATTAACGATATAAGTAAGAAAGTAACATCACTTTCCAAAAAACGACATGTTGGTTAGGAAGAGCTTTCCTTGTTCATGCATATCCCTTATGTGTTTATGTGCATACACCCATACTTAGTACAAGTGTGTACTAACCCCATATATATTTACTATTTTTATAGACGCAGGTTCTCTAGAAGGTTAAAGTTCAACGAAGCAGTTTGGAATAGCGATCTCCAAACTTTTGTAGGTCCTCTTGAGTTCGAGGATGCTACACTTTATTATTCTAGCTTAGTACATTAGATATAGCTAGTGACTACTGTCCCTAGCGTTTCCTTTCAAGTATTTGTTCAAGCGTTGTAATAAGGACAATTGGAAAACTATTACTATTATTATTACGATCATTTATTTCATTTGTTTAATATATTGATAGATGATTGTTGAGTTTGAGTTATTAGAATATCACTCTT
This sequence comes from Solanum sitiens, assembly GCA_016801875.1. NCBI lineage: Eukaryota > Viridiplantae > Streptophyta > Magnoliopsida > Solanales > Solanaceae > Solanum > Solanum sitiens. The sequence goes on along the minus strand of JABWTJ010000066.1, from coordinate 146,240 downwards.
ATGAAATACTATATGAAGTCTATGTATACTTTTCTAAGTGTTAAAAAGTTTTAAATTTTCCGCAAATTTAACTGTATGTTTGTGATGAAATCTAAGAAGAGGCTTGTCTGCGACCTCTGAGAGGTTAACGACGCCGGTTGCGGTTCGGATTCCAGAATCTGGGTCGTGACACTACCGGAGGGTTCTAAGGGTTTTGTGGTCTATTGTGATGCATCTCGACTCGGGTTGTGGTGTGTTCTTAAGCAACTTGGCAAAGTTATATCCTATGCTTATAGGAAACTTAAAGTTCATGAAAAGAATTATTCGATTCACGACCTTGAGTTAGCGGTAGTGGTATTTGCCTTGAAATATGGAGGCATTATATTTATAGGGTTCACGTTGATGTGTATACGGATCATAAAAGTCTTCAATATGTATTCACTCAAAAGGAGTTGAATCTCTGGCAACGGAGATGGTTAGAGTTGTTGAAAGACTATGACATGAGTGTTCTCGATCACCCCAGAAAGGCTAATGTGGTAGCGGATACTCTAAGTCGATTGTCCATGGGAAGTGTGTCCCATGTGGAAGAATCAAACAAAAACCTAGTGAAAGATGTTCATAGGTTGGCTCATTTAAGGGTTTGAATTGAAAGTTCTCCAAATTATGGTATGGTGGTACATCATAACTCCGAGTCGTCTTTGGTGGTTGAGGTGAAGTCTAAGCAACACCTTGATCCATTGTTGATGGAGTTTGAAGAATCGGTTCATGGTAAGATGAATGAGTCATTCTCCCAAGGGGGAGGGGGTTCATAGGTATCAAGAAAGATTGTGTGTGCCTAATGTAGATGATTTGAGGAGTACGATCCTTGAGGAATCTCATGGGGCCTGTTACTCTATTCATCCGGGTTCTACAAAGATGTACCATGACCTTAGAGAAGTGTTTTTCTAGGATCTCCTAAAAAGGGATATTGCGGAGTTTGTTGCAAAGTGTCCCAATTGCCAACAAGTGAAGGATGAGCACCAAAAGTGGAGTGGTCTACTACAAGAAATCCAAATTCCTACTTGAATGTGGGAAGATGTTAATATGGATTTCTTAGTAGGTTTTCCTCGAACTCAAAACCAATATGACTCTATATGGGTGGTAGTGGAAAGATTGACCAAATCCGCTCACTTTATTCCCATTAAATCTACTTATTTGGTGGAAGATTATGCAAGGATCTATATTGACAAGATAGTGAGTCTTCATGGGGTTCCATTTTCCATCATATCAGATAGAGGTGCTCAATTTACATATAGGTTTTGGAGGTCATTTCAAAGAGGTTTGGGTACTCAAGTGAAGTTAAGCACCATTTTTCATCCCCAAACGGATGGTCAAGCAGAGCAGACTATTCAAACTCTTGAAGATATGCTTAGAGCTTGTATCATTGACTTTAAGGGAAATTGGGATGAGCATTTGACTTTGGTGGAATTCTCATATAATAATAGTTTTCATTCATTCATATCTATGGCTCCTTATGAAGTGTATGGTAGGATATGTAGGTCTCTTATTGGGTTGTTTGAGGTTGGAGATTCTTCGCTTGTTGGTACCGATTTGATTTATAAGACTTTGGAGAAAGTTCATATCATAAGGAACCGGTTGCAAACAGCCTATAGTCGGCAAAAGTCCTATGCCGATCATACGAGAAGAGATTTAGAGTTTGAAGAAGGTGATAAGGTGTAGTTGAAATTTTCGCCTATGAAAGGGGTGGTTAGATTTTGCAAGAAAGGGAAGTTGAGTCCTATTTATGTGGGTCCCTATGAAATATTGCAAATGGTTTGTAAAGTTTCTTATGAATTGAAACTCCCTAGTAAACTATCCTCGGTTCATCCAGTTTTCCATGTTTGTATGCTTATGAAGTGTATCGGTAATCGCGAGTATGTTCTTACTATTGAGGGTCTTGGGTTAAAGGATAACCTCTCCTATGAGGAGGTTCCGGTTGAAATCCTTGATCGTCAAGTGAAGAGGTTGAGGAACAAAGAGGTGGCCTCCGTAAAAGTGTTATGGAGAAACCACCTAGTTGAGGGAGCAACATGAGAGGCCGAGGCCTACATGAAGTCCTGTTATCCTCATCTCTTTGCTAATGAAGGTTAGTTGCTTTTACTTATAATGAAAATAATGACTAAATTTGAAGTTGCTATGATTATTGGTGAAGTTTTGCAAAATGTGCATTTTATGGTGTCATTACAGTGAAGTTACAGTGAAGTATGCCTATTTATTTGAAATTTGTCAATTTTTCTCTTTTGCTTCATTTGAGTATATATGGTGTATCCTTGGTATGTTGGAAAGTGTTGAAGTAATTTTTGGTACAAGGAATGTCTCATGTGATGCATGCTGATAAGCTTTTAAGCTGAAAATGATGTTATGGTGTTGATTGTGGAAAAGGTCATGTTGTTATGTTGCTTTCAGTTGTTACTCATGTTATGATGTAATGTTGTTGGTTGGGCTGCTAGTCTTTAGTCTATTCCTTCCTTTCAAAAGATTTTAGTGTCATTCGGGGATGAATGTTCCTAAGGAGGGGATAACGTAACACTCCGAAAGTCTAAGACGTTTTCTAGAGCCTAACATAGTGTCAAAAGTTTTAGACACTGTTTTAAGGTCATAAATATTGAATATAAGTCATTTAGAAAGTTTGGAAATCAAAACGTCAAAGAACGTCCATGACGTCCGGAGACTAGCTCAAGAGGTGCTAGTGTGCCTTAGCCTATTTGACAAAGTTTAAGGAGTCAGAAAATGATGAAATTTGTTGGAAGGGTGTATAACATGTATTAGAGTTAGTTCATAGTCGAAAGGTCCGGGTGTGACTCCCCAAGGACCAACAAAGGGCCCTTGAGGAGGACCTTTGCGTTTGGGGTCGAAGGCTTCCTAAGGAAGTGTCCATAGAAGGTTATTTGTCCAATCACCAGGGAGTCGATTGCCTCCTACGATGGACACTTAGAATATTTTGTAAGGACTGTATTTTAACTAGTCTATGACAAAAACGACGAACCAATAGGACGGAAGGTACTGTGGTCGTCGATTGACACACGAGGCGTCTATCGTTGTCTTGTCTGTGAGGGACTGATTTTGCTGCTCATTTTTTAATTAGTTAAGTCAATTAATTAGGTTGTTAGTTAATTATGTAGGGGTTAAGGGAGGTCTAATTAAGTTAATTAAAAATCTATATAAAGACCCTAACCTAATTAACCTAACCTAACTCTCATAATTCCCAAACCCAAATTATCTTCCTTCTCTCTTCTTTCTCTCTCCCAAGTTGAAGATCACCATAGAAGTAAAGGTCAAGGTGGGTTCTAGGTATGAAATCACCAAAGTCTCTCCATCAATCTTCATCAAATAGTAAGGTATGGGATTCCTTTCACCTTTGCGATCTCTTTTCCCAAAGGGTTACTTAAAAATGATTTCAAAAGATGAATTTTCATGTGGGTCTCTTCCAATCTCGAAATTGATCTTTCAATTGGATTTGTTTATGATTTCTTTTGAATGTATTGATTAGATTATGATGAATTATAACTATATAACACTACTTATTTGTAAGACCTCGAAAACGACATAGGTTAACCAGAGCCTAACATGTTGATATTGGTGTTCTAAGGTCCTAAATACGTTTAATATGTGGTATAGAGGCAGTAGATAAAATATTAGAGTTGTTGGAAGTCAAACGTCAAGGGACGACTAAGACGTTTGACGACTAAGTCACCTAAATGTCTCTTATGTGGTTTTATTTGTGTATGTGTGTTTCATGGTGTTTTAAGGTTCTTAATAGATTTAATATAGCATGTATAGTCAGTGGTTAAAGTTTCGTGAAGTTTGGAGGTCAAAGGATCAAGAACGTCCAAGGTGTTCGAAAGATATGCCTTAAGTGGACCTTGTACGTCTAGGCAAGTTTTGTTGAGTTTTACGTGTTCGTTTTGGATGAAATTCATATGAGAGGTGTTAAACTCATAGATGATCATATTTGGGTTGGAAACGTCCGGTAAATTATCCCCAAGGACCATCGAAGGGTCCTTGAAGAAGGACCCAAAAGTCTGTGTGCAGGCTGTCCCAAGCAGCCTTGGCGACGGAGCAGTCGACGGCCTGTCATGGCTGTGACGCCCCGTCACAAGGGTTCCGTCGTGGGGGAATTTTCAAAGGGTGTAGAGGGCACCCTTGGCAATCTACTGTTTCTTGCAACGGAAGGCCATGACGCCCCATTTCAGTCGTGATGCCCCGTCATAGGCAGGTCGTCATGGGCTGTTCCCTGCGTGCAAATTTTTCTGCCAAGTAAATACACCACATCCAAATAAGAGTTTAGGCGGTGTATTAAGGGTCTTATGGGTATTTTAATTATATAAGTAGTTAACACCCTAAAGACTTCATTCTTCCAAATTGAAAACCCAAAACTCTTAGAAATATCCCAAAACCTCCATTGAAGACTCCATTGAAGAGGCAGCTTGGTGAGGGGTTCTTGTGTGGAAATTCTTCATCCAAGTGAAGAATTATCATCCTTGAGGTATGGCTTTTGATCCTTGAAACTTATTTCATCAAGGAGCCCAATCCTCAAAATGTTTTACAAAGTTTTGTAAAGTGAATTGTCCAATTTCGGGATTCTACCATGGGTTCTTGCATAATGATTTCTAAACATTGAATTATGATCTAATTGATATTGTATTGATGATTTCAACATAAATTACCTATGAACACATGTGAATTGATGAACCCTAGTTTTGACTACTTATTGGGTTACTTAATATTAAGCTAATGTTGATGAATTGTTGTGTAGTTTCTTATGGGCTTTCTAATGATATAAGAATTGCATTCGATTGATATATAATTGATCTTAGATTGTTAAACCTAAATTTAATTGATGTAGATTCATTGAGTTTTATGGTTATTGCTTTGAATTATTGTTCATGGCCATGGGTAAGGGCCTTGTGATGTTGAATTGGTTGATTTGGCATTGAATTGAAGTGTGGATATGGGGATGAAGGTATGCTGCCCCGTTTTCCTTAATTTGATGTTAATTATACTTTAATTCTATTGTGTTTGGTATGGTCCACTTATGGTGGCGGTGTTATGTGTCTTACTTGCAATTGGCGTGGCCTTGTCGGCGTTACTTTATGCAATATTATGAGCATGGCCTTATTGGAAACTACTTGAAGTTATGTGGCTATTCGTGTAGTTTGATTATGTGAAGCATGACATTACCTATCTACATGTGAAGTTATATAGTCATGTATGTATTCTTCTAGTTATGTTGCCTTAAGTGATCATGTTAGACTTTGACTTGACATTATGAGAGTAGTGTTAGGTTAAGTCTTGGTTATTCCTACTTGACTTTATGAGTCTATGTGGAGTATATTAATGATGTTATGATGATATATAGGGTGACTTGAAGATGTTAGGTTGTTTTAGAGGTGTTTCTAGAATGACTTTTATTATGTGTTAAAAAGTGAAATATGTGATGTCTTGTCTTGGTTGACTTGTATCTCTTGCTTGATGCATATATGATTATGGATATGTGATGTCTTGATTTAGGGTGTTATAACTCTTAGTCTTGAATGTATGAATGACATGTGACTTTAAATGATGTTATGAGAGTCTCTTATGTGCAAACCTTGACTTAAGGGGAAGGTTAAGATTGATTGAAGTGTAAGCCGTAATGGTATCCTTCAAAGTAAAGGAATGATGGACTTAAGGTTAGTTGGCTGGAACGGCATCATATTAACACTTAGGAAAGTCATCATGAGCTTCTTATCGCCATTGTAAGGTAGCCCTAGTGTACCTTCCTTGGTAGGGTAAATGTAATTGGGTTATGAACTAGATACGGAACCCTTTTATGTAAACCTAATGTATGAAATACTCTATGAGAAAGAAGGCTACCACCGAGTGAGTATGGCAAGGGAAGTAGTTCTAGTTAAGTATGAGACTAGAATACAAAGCAGCCCTTCATATTCCTTAACCATGTGCCTACATGGGATGTGTCCATGTTCTACCATTGGCAAGTAGAACAACCTTATCGGAGTAGGATAGAATTTCGGATTCCATGTATTGCTACCATGGTCTATGTCGGTTATTGCCTATTCTCATCATGTGGAATACCTATTAGCATTAGATAAGTTTATGAGGTTTAGGTGTTGGTATGGGACTCTATCTAGACATTGCACAATAGACTTGAAGGTGTTATGTGGAGTTCCTAGGTCTTGTCCAAGACCATTATGTGAGTGTCTTATGTGATGCTTTATGTGAGTGTCTTATGTGATGTATGAGTCTTAATGAACTAATGAACTAATGAACTATGTTAGTAACTATGTAATTGAATGAGTACCTAATCTAAAGTGACTTAAGCATTCCTTAGCTAAAGTGTGAGGAGGGCATGAAAGGATGGTCTCTTCATGTATTATCTTTGAAAGTCTTGAGGATGACTCTAGTTAGGTAAGTTGGTTAATCTTGTTGACATGATCTAAACCTTAGGAAGACTTAAGGACTATTTAGGTAATCTTGAAGAGGTCACTGCACTATGGACATTATCTTCTCGATTTACTTAAGTAGGTCTTTTGATAGTCTTTGGAAGGAGAATGTCTTCTAATCTAAGTGTAGGTGTGTTTAGTGAGAATGATTCTATTGAGGTAGTCTATAGGATCTCTTCTGTGTGTGTGATAGAGATTGTATGGGCGGTCGCTCCACACTCACTCAAGTGAACCTTGGAAATCACCTTTGGTTGATGAATCCTACATAGATGTTTATGATTGTTTTCTAAGTATGTATGTGACTCATTGTAGGTAATCGTAAGGGTCGTTTAGGCACATCTATAGATGGTGTATGGGAGGTATCTCTTTGTGTGACTTAAGTGAATCTTAGTATGACTTTAAGTGAGGGAATTACATGCTAGGAAGACTTAAAGTGAGGGATGAAGTGCTTCACTGTAAGAGTGAATTAATTCACTGTACAGTGAATATAGCTCACTGTAAAGTGAGTTCTTTAAATGGTATTTTTGATTAATTGTTATCTTATGTATTTCCTAATTGCTAAATGATGTTCTTATGTTTAAACTATGATTTCCAAATGAAAAGATGCATATTTCCAATAAAGTCCGTTTTCATGATTTTATGCATATAGCCATACTTAGTACATGTGGTTGTACTAATTCCATGCTTTATTTCTATCTATAGTTCTAAATAGGTGAAGAGCTTTGGGAAATGAAGACTTGGACTTAGAAGATCTTTCAAGAAGAATTTGAAGTATGTCCTCAAATGACTCGAGGGCATATGTCTTTTATTGTTTTCTTTGAAGTATTGTAATAGTCTATGTCTTTCTATTTTCGTATTGAAGTATGGGCCGTGTCCCAAAGTACTCTTGTGTCTTAAGATGATGAGATTGAGACTTAGCATTTCTATTACTTTTATATGAAAGAGATTTTTTAAAGACTATATTATGTTTTGTGAAAAGTTTTAATTCCGCACTACTTTTCACTATGTATATGCGATGAATGATATGAATGAGGCTTGTCTTAGAACTCTGAGAGTTCGACGGCGCCGGTCGCAATCCGAGATTGCACCCTATCTTCTAGGGTATGTTTTCGGGTTGTGACATTATTGATGTATTGGTCTAGTTTGTAGAAGATGACCTTTTCCCCTTAACCCTAGGTTGTGATCTTAAGTTGAATTGTGTTGTGTTGGTTCAATTGACTTGGTTATTGGTTGAATTACTATCCTATGATGTTATTTTATTAACTTATGAATATATTGAGATTAACTGTACTTCTATAATGCTAGTTCTTGAATAATTGATCTAGGTTGTGAAGTAGATTACGAAGTGGACCTAATCTTAAGCTATGAACTAGTGATGGGTTGTCGTATAGTGCTTCAATTGACTTTATTATCATGTTGATTACTATTGTGTGATGATATTACACCTATGGTTGGGTTGATTTTAAGGGTTGATGGTAAGACCGTGATGTTGGCTTATGAAAGAGACTTTGTAAGTCTTGTGATCTCAACTCTTTACTTCAATTATGGTTACCTGTGATTAAGTGATGATGTTGTGTAGAAGTATACCTTATATTAAGATTGATAGGGTTGGTATGATGTTGAATTAAAATGTCTTGCTATGGTTTTGTGAGCTGTTGGCAAAGATATAAATGTCATAAGGATGCTGATAACTTACCAATGTGCCTTATCATAAATGACTATGTAAATGTGCTAACCTCACATGTATGAATTTTAATGAAAGGAAAGTACTCATGCAATTCTTATTGAGCTATGATGATGATGATGATATAAGGGATAGACCTTATGACCTAAACTAAGTTTTGATAATAATGGATGACTTAAAGACATTTCGAAATGGACATTAGCTTAGCACCGAGAGAACTTGACAATGGGAGGTGTTGACTTTCTGTAGAGGAAGTTTAACCCTATAGTTCCACATGAGGTGTTGAATATCCTTTGAGGGATACTCACCCTATGGATTCTCATGAGATGAGGCTCAAATTTCCAAGTGGAACGTAGAGAGTTCATACTTATCTCTTAGTTCCTTAACTATGTTGCCCCCATTGGAAGACTAGCTAGTGGATCCACCTAGAAAGCTACACTTATTTTTGGTTCCACTTTGGCCGGTAGACCACCTTCCATCGGTGTTAGGTTTTACAACACCGTATTTCACACTTACCTCTTGTGGTCTATGTCGGTTGAGGCAAGTGTTCCCTAAACTAAAATGAAGTAATGAAGTACAAATCAACTAGGGTGACATAAGAGGTTTGACTTAGTCTAGGTAGGGGTATATGACTCTACTTATACCTTGCACTAGTTTGCCTTGAGGGAAGCCTTAGGAGGTTGTTCTTATGTATGTATATGCTTATAAATGTATATGTTTATAATGTGATAACCTTACATGTAAATGACACTACGTGATGTTGGTTACTCTTATGAACATGTATTTGGTGTCTATTGCTAAAGTATGATACGAAGTACTCTTAATGATGTGTTATATGGAGTTGGACATTGGTTATGGTTCTTGCTAGGTTTACGTGATTAAGTGAGGTTATGGGGCTTTGCTTAGTTATTGCACAAGTAGACTTAATGAGGGTCATGATTAATGATCTATCTTTGTTATAATGTGATGAACTCTTATTCATGCTTGATATGTTATGACTTGATGATAGAGTTGTATTTCATTATGGGTTCAAGTATGTTGATATGCATGTCACTTGATTTGACTTAAGGTTGTTTAGTCTTGTATAGTACATGGTATTGACTTGATGAATATGTATTAATGACTTGTATTAGGTCTTGAATGTGCATAAGACTTTCCAAATGAAAATTAACATGTTTTAATGAAATATCCTTTTTAGCATGATTTGATATTATATGTGCATATGGTATCATACTTAGTACATGTGATGTGCTAACCGCATTTTCTCCCTTTTCCCCAACATCTTAGGATCCGGTCGTTGAAGGGATTTTTGAGATGACTTTGAAGGAAGACTTGTAATTCTTTCTCGTCTAAGTTGGGTAGGTCCTCACTTCGAGGGCAATGTCAATATCAAGCTTAAGAATTTTATTCTAGTTTTAAGACTTCTAAGTTTGTTCCCTTTCATTTGAGTACTAAAGATTGTATAGCCTATATGTGGCTTTATTACATTGATGTATGAGATATGACCAATTGATATACTCTTGTTTTAGATGTTTATGAGATGATACACTCTTTTAAGACTATGTTAAGTATCTTATATATCTATGTGCAATAAAAGTAGAAGACTATGTAATATTCTTATACGAAGGGTCTATGTATACTCGATATGAATATATATTACGTGATTGTGACAGGTCTATGTAAACCTCATGATAGATAGAAAAAGTTTTAAATTTTCCACATTTTAACCTATGAATGTGATGTTGTAAACTAAGAGGCTAGTCTTAGTCCTCTTCGAGGACGCCGACGCTGGCTACGTCTTGGGGGTGCTTACCGGATGTGACAATAACCACCTCATAAGACATAAGCTTCACATAAGGACCATAACCTAAGACAACTCCTAAGTCACACTAGTGCAATGTGTAGGTAGCATCCCATAATACTACTTCCACCAAGTGTACCTAAGAAGTAACCCTAGACTAGGCATAACATGATTAACAAGTCATAACACTTTCATTCATAACCAAACATAAGGCCACATACTTCATAACATCATATAAGTACTCATCATACTTCATATAACATCATAGGAAGTCTCATCATACTTCATACACTTTAGTCATAGACTCATTTTAGTTCAAATAATAGGTAAACCACCCTCACAACCACTTCAAAAACATTCTTGTGCAATGTACACATGGAGTCCCATACCCCCACATATACAAAGTAAACTCATTTAGAAGTCATATGTGTAATTCACATGCACAGTCATAATTCATGTCTTGAAATAACAAGTTTACTTAACATGCACCTATCCTTTGTTGTAGTCATCTATTGCAATGCGTAGATAGGGTCCATAGTCCTACCTAAGCTAAGTACACTTCTCAAGGAATTTATATTAGAATTCATATTCTTATCTTATTTAATTTATTAACTTTCGGGAGACATAGACATAACCGACATAGACCATATGAGCTACATGGAATCCGGTGTTCTACTCCCACACTGAAAAGAGAAGGTACTACTTGTCAAGGTAGAACCTTCATACAAAATAGTTATTCTAGTGGATCCACTAAGCTAAAACCTACGGGGGCACATAGTTATGGAACAAGGAGATTGCTTCTAGAAATCTTGACTTGCTAACGTGGAGGTTTCCATCTCATGAGACAACATCTAGGTTGAGAACCCGGACTTACTAACGTGAAGGTTCTCTTTATGGAAGCCGGACCTATTAATATTCCCATACTCATTTTTCATGTTCACTCGGTGCTAGGCTCTAACTCCCTTTTTAATATATATATATATATATATATATATATATATATATATATATATATATATATATATTTAAGCCTTTAATGCATTAAGTTATAAAGAAGGCCTTAGGAGCTTGCACCTTCATACTTCATATAGATCAAGGGATTCTAAGGTGAGAATGTGCTTTTATCATAGACACTACATCATGTTAGGATGTCCTTTCCCATAATCATACAATCATAAAATGTGAGATCTACCTTCATATAACACCTCTAATGTAAGGACCCTCATAATGAATTAAGGTGCTTAGAGACTAACATATTCCTAAAAAGGTTTAAAATAAGTTAAGTAAGTGTTTTACAGTATGTATAGTTGATTTTAAGTCATTTGGAGGTCAAACGTCCAAGAACGTCCGAGACGTTAAAAAGTTAGCCCTTGAAACGTGTGTGTGTGTTATAGTGTGCCTTGGTATGTTTTATGTGTTGTTTGATGTTCAAATTTATTGGATAGATTACTAATATTTGTACGAGAGTATTTGAGGTAGAAACGTTTGGGCAAAACTCCCCAAGAACCAACCAAAGGGTCATTGAGGAGGACCCAACGTTGGGCCAACAAGCTGCCCACGACAGCAACTTTTGTTCATTGGTGAAATAGGTCCGCGTCGCAAACTTGGTCCTCCATAGGTCAAAAAGTTTTTCTGCGTCGCGGACAAAATGCAGACTCGACTTCCGCATAATTTATTTTCAAAAAAATCATGCGGGAACAGCTCTGCGTCACAGACTTGTTCCCTGATGAAGATTTTGAAAATAGAAGTTGAGTTTGACATGCCTAAAAGTCCAAATAAATGTGGGAGTGTTTTGGTAATATTCGGAGACTGTTATATGCAGTTTTTAAGACTTATTTGACCCTTTTAGCAAGTCAAAACCCCATCACCTAATAAGAAAATCAAAAATCCCAAAAATCTCTTCTTCTCCAAATTCTCTCAAAACCTCCCTTGGAGAGAAAACTCAAGTTCAAGCTAGGGGCTGGATTTTCATGGTTTCTTCTCAAATTTCTCATGTCTATTCAATCAAAAAGGTATGGTGATCCTTCATCCTTAGTTATCCATTCATCTAAGGAGTCAATCAAGGATTTTCAAATGTGATTCAAAGACCAAAATTCCCAATTTTCAATCTAGCCATGGGTTCTTTCTCAAATTGATTTCAAAAGCATGTTTATGATAAATTAATAATTATCTACAATTTTTAAGATGAATTTCAATCAAATTTCATGATGAACCCATGATCCTCGTAAATTCTCAAATTGGGCTATAATGTGGGTCTTGTGATCTTGACTCTATGTTGATTGAATTATTAATTCGTTTCTACTTTCTATAGAATTAATGAAGTAGTGTACCTAATGTGATCTTGAAACCATGATGTTTGAAGTATGAATTCGTTTATGTTATGGTACCTTTAGCTACTAGTTTATACATGTATTGATGTTGAATTATCGGAATTGATCAATGATGATCAAAGGTTGGAGAAATTGTAAGTTGGCTCTGTTCTCTCTACTTTTCTATAAAATTACTACATGTTTGGCCTTGTATGGCATTGTGTGGTATGGTCCAATTATGGTGGAGGATTTTACCTTATTGTCAATCCATATATGTGTTGATAATTGCCTTGAAGGCAATTATATCTTGGAATTGTGGTTATGATGATCACATAAGGTGAAGTATTATGCCTAGTCTTCAATTCTAGTTCATGATCTAGGTTATATTGATGATGATTCCTATACGTTTAAATTACTATGGTAGATCTAGGTATGGTCTACATGTTGATGTTTGAATACTCTTGTGTAGTATGATCCCTACCTATGAACCTCTACATGAATGTATGGTCATAAGCATGGTTAGGAGTCTTAGACTCAAGTAATGAAGATGCCTTGTTCCTATGTTATAATCTTGTTGTGTATGGTCTATAGTTCCTATTACTCTATATGTGAGTTGTCTATGGTTAAGGGACTTGAATTTGTATTGTGAAATTTGTAAGGTGCCTACCTCAATGTTAGGGTTTTTGTCATTATGTGATCATGTTGTCCAATATACACACACACGCCTCATGCATTCTTACAAGTAGTATAGGTTCATGTTGTCTAATGAAAGGATAATTCGCATATGCACTAATGTCTACTACTATGCATGCAGAGTACATGTCCAAGAAGTATGAATGTATCTCTTAACTAGGATGACTTGATAGGTGTACTGTATGGACAAGGATATGAGAACTTGTCTATGCATTGCACACGTGTGCCTTGATAGGATTGTTCCGAGGTTGATTTTATATGTACATGAATACGAATGAATGGTTAAGTAATGGACATATCTTATATCCATGAATGAAGTAAAGTATGAACATGTGTGGGTCAAAGGTATTTATGTGAAAGGTTTGCTCACATATAAGTACACACACACGAAAATGTGTCCATAATGCATGTATGATGATGTAGTCATAGAGGGGCTCTTTGTCACATCCCGTGAGCATACCCTATAAGATATGGAACTCTCGGAGTACAACCGGCATACTTGACCTCTCGGAGGTCTTTTAAAACCCTTTCGCATTTTTCATCGCATATACATAAATGAAAAGTAGTGCAAAATTAAAACTTTTCAAAAACATTCAAATAGTGTTTCAAAATATATTTCATATAACCAAAGGAAATACTAAGTCTCATGTCACCAAATTTTAGACTCAAAATATACTTAAGACACAACACATACAATCGGAATATAGTACTATCAAGTCTATTACAATGCTTTAATAAAAGAAACTCTAAAGACATCTATGACCTCGAGTCAAATGAGGACATACTTCAAACTTGCTTGAAAGATCCTATAATCCAAGTTTCGCTCCCAATAGAACCTTCACCTATGAATCACTTTAGAGATAGATAAAGGATATGAAATTAGTACAAACACATGTACTAAGTATGGCTTAATGCATGAAAATCATGATAACAGACATTTAATGGAAATATGCTCTTTTTGATTAAAACATTATAGTATAAGCATAAGAACAACATTTAACACTTCAACCTTACAGTGAACTATTTCAACTTCACAGTGAACTCCCTTTAGCATGCAACCTTCTCACTAAAAGCTATCCTAAGACTCATTTAAGTAAGACAAAGAGAGACCTCCCATACAACCTCTCTAAGCACACCTAAATGATCCTTGGGACTACCTATAATGAGATACGTACACATACATATATGATATGACATTTACCTCACCAAGGTTATCAAAAGACTTACTTAAGTAATTCTAGAAGAGAACGCCCATACACCCTCTTCAAGATTACCTAGATAATACTTAAGACTTCCTAAGATTAGATCATGTCTAGTTTATCAACCAACTTTCCTAACTAGAGTCATTCTTAAGACTTTCCTAGATAAGACATGAAGAGACCATCCTTTATGCCCCCTTCACACTTTAACTAGGCAATCCTTAAAGTCACTCTAGATTAGGTACTCATTCATTTACATGTTTTCTAACATAAGTCATTACTTCATTAGTTCATTTAAGAGACATTCATCACATAAGGACATTCAAGTAATGGTCTTGGAGAAGACCTAGGGACTCACTCACTAACATCTTCAAAGCTCAATTGTGCAAGTCTAGGTAGCGTCCCATACCACCACCTAAACTTCATAGAACTTCTAAAATACTAGTAGGTATCCCATATGACGATAATAGGAAGTAATTGACATAGACCATGGTAGCTAGGCATGGAATCCGAAGTTGTAACCTACTCTGATAAGGGTGTTCTACTTGCGAATGGTAGAACTTGGACACATCCCATGTAGGCACATGGTTAAGGAATATGATGGGTTTCTTTGTTCTCTAATGTCATCTTATGTAGAGCAACTTCCCATACCATACTCACTCGGTGCTAGCCTTTGTTCTCATAGAATAATTCACATAAAGGATCACATGAAGGGGTTCCATATCTAGTTCATAACCCAATCATATTCACCCTACCAAAGAGGTCCCCAAGGACTGCCTTTCAATGAAGAAGAGTGTAACAACCCGGATTCTGCAATCCAAATTGCCACCGGCGTCGTTGACCTCTCAGAGGTCGCAGACAAGCCTCATCTTGAATTTATCACATTCATCTAGTTAAATTTGCGGAAAATTTAAAACTTTTTAGGCGTATGAAGTTTACTTAGACTTCATATATTCATAACATGTATTCATCATATACTAAGCTCAACATAAAGAGGACAACCATCTATTATAAGGAATCAATTCGAAACTGAAAATGAATAAATTTTAAATAGTTTGCCAAACACGGCCTTAGGAGGTCATGTACTTACTTAGTTTCACTTGGGCTTTATCCATAATGGCCAATTGGCAGATTTGGCTGTTAGGCCTTCTTTCATTCACATTTTCTTTAATAGGTTTGGGCTTCAAATGAGCCCCTAAATATAAGCCTAAATCTGGTCAATCAAACTTGGGCCCTTTAACTATAATATAGATCAAGTAGGTGATGCAGCTGCTAGCTCAATTACCACCTTACTATAATTACTTAAATACTTTCCATCGGAGTTAACTTGCAATACATATGCTAAAATGTGCAAGGCTATCACCTTCCAAGCTAGTTTAAACCAACACTAATCATGTAAGAAACATGATCCATCACCTACACTATAAGTATATGTCAAGTATAGCATGAATAGAACTACCACATATAAAAATACAGGCCGTTACAACTTCCACCAAGTGTACCTAAGAAGTAACCCTAGACTAGGCATAACATGATTAACAAGTCATAACACTTTCATTCATAACCAAACATAAGGCCACATACTTCATAACATCATATAAGTACTCATCATACTTCATATAACATCATAGGAAGTCTCATCATACTTCATACACTTTAGTCATAGACTTATTTTAGTTCAAATAATAGGTAAACCACCCTCACAACCACTTCAAAAACATTCTTGTGCAATGTACACATGGAGTCCCATACCCCCACATATAATAAGTAAACTCATTTAGAAGTCATATGTGTAATTCACATGCACAGTCATAATTCGTGTCTTGAAATAACAAGTTTACTTAACATGCACCTATCCTTTGTTGTAGTCATCTATTGCAATGCGTAGATAGGGTCCATAGTCCTACCTTAGCTAAGTACACTTCTCAAGGAATTTATATTAGAATTCATATTCTTATCTTATTTAATTTATTAACTTTCGGGAGACATAGACATAACCAACATAGACCATATGAGCTACATGGAATCCGGTGTTCTACTCCCACACTGAAAAGAGAAGGTACTACTTGTCATGGTAGGACCTTCATACAAAATAGTTATTCTAGTGGATCCACTAAGCTAAAACCTACAGGGGCACGTAGTTATGGAACAAGGAGATTGCTTCTAGAAATCTTGACTTGCTAACGTGGAGGTTTCCATCTCATGAGACAACATCTAGGTTGACAACCCGGACTTACTAACATGAAGGTTCTCTTTATGGAAGACGGACCTATTAATATTCCCATACTCATTTTTCATGTTCACTCGGTGCTAGGCTCTAACTCCCTTTTATATATATATATATATATATATATATATATATATATATATATATTTAAGCCTTTAATGCATTAAGTTATAAAGAAGGCCTTAGGAGATTGCACCTTCATACTTCATATAGATCAAAGGATTCTAAGGTGAGAATGTCCTTTCATCATAGACACTACATCATGTTAGGATGTCCTTTCCCATAATCATACAATCATAAAATGTGAGATCTACCTTCATATAACACCTCTAATGTAAGGACCCTCATAATGAATTAAGGTGCTTAGAGACTAACATATTCCTAAAAAGGTTTAAAATAAGTTAAGTAAGTGTTTTACAGTATGTATAGTTGATTTTAAGTCATTTGGAGGTCAAACGTCCAAGAACGTCCGAGACGTTAAAAAGTTAGCCCTTGAAACGTGTGTGTGTTCTAGTGTGCCTTGGTATGTTTTATGTGTTGTTTGATGTTCAAATTTATAGGATAGGTTACTAATATTTGTATGAGAGTATTTGGGGTAGAAACGTTTGGGCAAAACTCCCCAAGAACCAACCAAAGGGTCATTGAGGAGGACCCAACCTTGGGCCAACAAGCTGCCCACGACAGCAGCATTTGTTCATTGGTGAAATAGGTCTGCGTCGCAAACTTGGTCCTCCATAGGTCAAAAAGTTTTTCTGCGTCGCGGACAAAATGCAGACTCGACTTCCCCAGAATTTATTTTCAAAAAAATCATGCGGGAACAGCTCTGCATCACAGACTTTTTCCATGATGAAGATTTTGAAAATAGAAGTTGAGTTTGACATGCCTAAAAGTCCAAATAAATGTGGGAGTGTTTTGGTAATATTCGGAGACTGTTATATGCAGTTTTTAAGACTTATTTGACCCTTTTACCAAGTCAAAACCCCATCACCTAATAAGAAAATCAAAAATCCCAAAAATCTCTTCTTCTCCAAATTCTCTCAAAACCTCCCTTGGAGAGAAAACTCAAGTTCAAGCTAGGGGCTGGATTTTCATGGTTTCTTCTCAAATTTCTCATGTCTATTCAATCAAAAAGGTATGGTGATCCTTCATTCTTAGTTATTCATTCATCTAAAGAGTCAATCAAGGATTTTCAAATGTGATTCAAAGACCAAAATTCCCAATTTTCAATCTAGCCATGGGTTCTTTCTCAAATTGATTTCAAAAGCATGTTTCTGATAAGTTAATGATTATCTACAGTTTTTAAGATGAATTTCAATCAAATTTCATGATGAACCCATGATCCTCGTAAATTCTCAAATTGGGCTATAATGTGGGTCTTGTGATCTTGACTCTATGTTGATTGAATTATGAATTCGTTTCTACTTTCTATAGAATTAATGAAGTAGTGTACCTAATGTGATCTTGAAACCATGATGTTTGAAGTATGAATTCGTTTATGTTATGGTACCTTTAGCTACTAGTTTATACATGTATTGATGTTGAATTATGGGAATTGATCAATGATGATCAAAGGTTGGAGAAATTGTAAGTTGGCTCTATTCTCTCTACTTTTCTATAAAATTACTAGATGTTTGGCCTTGTATGGCATTGTGTGGTATGGTCCAATTATGGTGGAGGTGTTTACCTTATTGTAAATCCATATATGTGTTGATAATTGCCTTGAAGGCAATTATATCTTGGAACTGTGGTTATGATGATCACATAAGGTGAAGTATTATGCCTAGTCTTCAATTCTAGTTCATGATTTAGGTTATATTGATGATGATTCCTATACGTTTAAATTACTATAGTAGATCTAGGTATGGTCTACATGTTGATGTTTGAATACTCTTGTGTAGTATAATCCCTACCTATGAACCTTTACATGAATGTGTGGTCATAAGCATGATTAGGAGTCTTAGACTCAAGTAATGAAGATGCCTTGTTCCTATGTTATAATCTTGTTGTGTATGGTCTATAGTTCCTATTACTCTATATGTGAGTTGTCTATGGTTAAGGGACTTGAATTTGTATTGTGACATTTGTAAGGTGCCTGCCTCAATGTTAGGGTTTTTGTCATTATGTGATCATGTTGTCCAATATACACACACACGCCTCATGCATTCTTACAAGTAGTATAGGTTCATGTTGTCTAATGAAAGGATAATTCGCATATGCACTAATGTCTACTACTATGCATGCAGAGTACATGTCCAAGAAGTATGAATGTATCTATTAACTAGGATGACTTGATAGGTGTACTGTATGGACAAGGATATGAGAACTTGTCTATGCATTGCACACGTGTGCCTTGATAGGATTGTTCCGAGGTTGATTTTATATGTACATGAATACGAATGAATTGTTAAGTAATGGACATATCTTATATCCATGAATGAAGTAAAGTATGAACATGTGTGGGTCAAAGGTATTTATGTGAAAGGTTTGCTCACATATAAGTACACACACACGAAAATGTGTCCATAATGCATGTATGATGATGTAGTCATAAAGGGGCTCTTTGTCACATCCCGTGAGCATACCCTATAAGATATGGAACTCTCGGATACAATCGGCATACTTGACCTCTCGGAGGTCTTTTACAAACCCTTTCGCATTTTTCATCGCATATACATAAATGAAAAGTAGTGCAAAATTAAAACTTTTCAGAAACATTCAAATAGTGTTTCAAAATATATTTCATATAACCAAAGGAAATACTAAGTCTCATGTCATCAAATTTTAGACTCGAAATATACTTAAGACACAACACATATAATCGGAATATAGTACTATCAAGTCTATTACAATGCTTTAATAAAAGAAACTCTAAAGACATCTATGACCTCGAGTCAAATGAGGACATACTTCAAACTTGCTTGAAAGATCCTATAATCCAAGTTTCGCTCCCAAAAGAACCTTCACCTATGAATCACTTTAGAGATAGATAAAGGATATGAAATTAGTACAAACACATGTACTAAGTATGGCTTAATGCATGAAAATCATGATAACGGACATTTAATCGAAATATGCTCTTTTTGATTAAAACATTATAGTATAAGCATAAGAACAACATTTAACACTTCAACCTTACAGTGAACTATTTCAACTTCACAGTGAACTCCCTTTAGCATGCAACCTTCTCACTAAAAGCTATCCTAAGACTCATTTAAGTAAGACAAAGAGAGACCGCCCTTACAACCTCTCTAAGCACACCTAAATGATCCTTGGGACTACCTATAATGAGATACGTACACATACATATATGATATGACATTTACCTCACCAAGGTTATCAAAAGACTTACTTAAGTAATTCTAGAAGAGAACGCCCATACACCCTCTTCAAGATTACCTAGATAATACTTAAGACTTCCTAAGATTAGATCATGTCTAGTTTATCAACCAACTTTCCTAACTAGAGTCATTCTTAAGACTTTCCTAGATAAGACATGAAGAGACCATCCTTTATGCCCCCTTCACACTTTAACTAGGCAATCCTTAAAGTCACTCTAGATTAGGTACTCATTCATTTACATGTTTTCTAACATAAGTCATTACTTCATTTAAGAGACATTCATCACATAAGGACATTCAAGTAATGGTCCTGGAGAAGACCTAGGGACTCACTTACTAACATCTTCAAAGCTCACTTGTGCAAGTCTAGGTAGCGTCCCATACCAGCACCTAAACTTCATAGAACTTCTAAAATACTAGTAGGTATCCCATATGATGATAATAGGAAGTAATTGACACAGACCATGGTAGCTAGGCATAGAATCCGAAGTTGTAACCTGCTCTGATAAGGGTGTTCTACTTGCGAATGGTAGAACTTGGACACATCCCATGTAGGCACATGGTTAAGGAATATGATGGGTTTCTTTGTTCTCTAATGTCATCTTATGTAGAGCAACTTCCCACACCATACTCACTCGGTGCTAGCCTTTGTTCTCATAGAATAATTCACATAAAGGATCACATGAAGGGGTTCCATATCTAGTTCATAACCCAATCATATTCACCCTACCAAATAGGTCCCCTAGGACTTCCTTTCAATGAAGAAGAGTGTAACAACCCGGATTCTGCAATCCGAATTGCCACCGGCGTCGTTGACCTCTCAGAGGTCGCAGACAAGCCTCATCTTGAATTTATCACATTCATCTAGTTAAATTTACAGAAATTTTAAAACTTTTTAGGCGTATGAAGTTTACTTAGACTTCATATAGTCATAACATGTATTCATCATATACTAAGCTCAACATAAAGAGGACAACAATCTATTATAAGGAATCAATTCGAAACTGAAAATGAATAAATCTTAAATAGTTTGCCAAACACGGCCTTACATCAAAATGGTTCGAAATGAAACATGCAAGAAACACTACGGACAACATCCACTAGCTATGTCTATATCTAAATCTGGACTAATGCTTGTAGCATCCTCAAAATCAAGAGGACCTACCAAATGGTCTGGAGAAACGCTGAAGTCCAAACCGCTAAAAGTGTCGTCAATCTGCTCTCTGACCTGCACCTATAAAAATAGTAAATAGTAGGGGGTTAGTACACCACTTGTACTAAGTATGGGTGTATGCACACATACAAATAAAGCTATGCATGATCAATGAAATCTCTTCCTAAGCAACATGCCATTTCTGGAAAGTCTAGTCATTAGACTTTCCTAATTCGTTAGTTGTGAATTGTGGTATGAATATGATGTATTTTAATGCATTCAAAGCACACAACTCATTTTTTATATGATTACAAGACATTAGTATCATCAACACAATTTTAGAACAACTCGGGCGAAGATTTGAGACTTTGATCCTCTTAGGCCGAGAGCTCCTCTTTGTACACTTAGATTATTTTTCAGTCTTTTTCTTCTTGTTGTTGTGTAGTGCAATAACTCCTTTGGTCCTATGTTTTACTTACAAGTGCAATGATTCATTGTAGTCCCATACCTACAATGAATCAAGTAAGCAATTCAAGAGATTAAGGAAATGACTTAACTACAATTTGGGGCATGAATATATTTATAAGTCAATACTTATTGACTGTACTCATTCTTTACTTGATTGCATAATGTGCATAGTTCTTGGGGCATATCATTAAAACTTATGATCTTGCTTACTTTGGGCATGAATTCTTTATAAACAATCTTTAGTGACTATTCCTATTATTGTATTATTGTCTTAATGTAAGAAGTCATTATAAGACAATCTTATTTGGCTAATATCTTTTGCCAATTATATAAAGTCATTATATGCCAATTTATTTGGATTTATCATTTTCATAACATGAGGGTTCATTATTAGCTATGCCCTTTATTTATTGTAAACTTTATTGGACACGATTTGACTATCCTTACAACAAGTTCTTCATTACATGAAGTATTCATTATATTTCATAAGCCATTCTCTATTGATTATGCCATTGATTTCATTACTTTCATGTTTTATATATTATACATTTCATATACACGAGACGTTGGAATAGTTGATATAGCATTAAGACATCTCAAGTGAGGACCCAACATATGGGACCTCAACCCGAGGGACTTCTTTAGCAAACACAGCGTCTGCTTCATTCATTCATTCGTACTTCACATTAGTCATTTCTTTCATTAGTAGGCTGATGTAAACATCAGCTATACCTAGGATGAAGTTTAAGACTCTCATCGGGATCATGAAGTGCAATGACCAAGAATGACCTAATGTCATTACTTGAATCTGATTTGACCTCCTGATTGTCTTACACAAACACCTTCGGTATCATTCATTTCTTTATCTTTCATACTTTGAGGAACTTCAACTTTAACTGACATAGATCATGTGAGCTCATGAAATCCGGTGTCTTCCCCACACCGAAAAAAGGTGGGTTCACTGGCCAAGGTGAAACCAAAACATCCCTAGCTCTGTTAGGTGGAAAACCACTGGCTAGTTCCCTATATTGGCAGCATAGTTCAAAGACTAGGAGATTTAGGGAGACCCATATCCACCTTAGTGGGCAGTCTCATCTCATGAGAATTACATGAACCATCGCCCTTCCCGAAAGAAGGCATCACAACTCATAACTAGCCTATCGGTGCTCAGTTTAAAGTTCCTATTCACATTCAACTCATACATCATCAAAGCTTGCTTCTAGCATGAGGTAGTCACAGCTCATTAGATGATTTCTCATCTCTTCTTTACGTGTTAAGTGTGAATTATCCTTACACTTACATATAGAATGTGATTGAGATTTATTTACTCTTTTGATGACTTGTCATCCTTACTTTACATTGATGAAATGTGAATTGTCCTTACATATCATCCTTACTTTACATTGGCGAATGTGAATTGTCCTTACATATCATCCTTAGGTGTTAATGAGACTAGTTTCACACATTCTAACACCTTCATTCGTGAGTATTCTTTTAACAAATTAGGTTTGGTGTAAGTAAGACTTGTCTCACTTCCTTTAACACCCCATTCAGGTCACTTACTTAATTTAGACCCCTTTAATTATGTTATAACTCACGTTACTTACTTACTTTAGTGTAGTAGCTTCATATCACCGTTTATGGACGATGAGCACTTCATTCACTGAGTTTCATGTGTTCATAGTTCATTCTTGTGGAGCATGTTGGGAGTTGTCCCAATGAATGTCATGCCCTTGGTTATGGATTCATTGATATTACTTTAGAAGTGCTTAATATATATTTGATACTCTTACTACACAAAAATTGGCATATGATTAGTATTGGCTCAAGATTTGGGATTTTAGACTAGCAAATTCATTCTTTTTGGCATAAGCCAATTTTTACGTATGTTCATATTTAAATTTCCATATGTATGAACCCTTAGTCAATCTTTTAATCATTTACATAAGTTCCTAGCCATTAACATATATTCATTTTGATAAAATATAGTTAGCTAACTTTATTGGAACCAGATAGCCAATTTATTCAAGATATGATTTCATAGATGTCTTTGAGCCAATTCTTAGTTTATGGCTTTTAGTGTAACGTTTTAAGAACATATTGGACAGAATCATATTAACATTTGATGGCTTTAGCATCTTCATAATGTCACAACAACAGCAAGTCAACATTCAGCCAAAGACACATAATTCACTTAACACATCACGGACTTAACTTAGCATATTATCAATCCTTAATTATCATGATAAGATTAACTTTATGCAATTACAAGTTCATAAGTTCATTTGATACTCATCATTCAAGAACAATACATGTTAAGAACAGTTAGCACCACATACCAACAACATGATCTCTAACCTATTCAACATTGAAATCCAAAAGGATACTAGGGAAGGGAAGTTCGACGAGAACGACGGGAACAACACTAGTTTTCAAGATCTTGTGAATCATTCGAAAGAAAATACTCTTGGAGAAATAATTCCAGGAGATAAACCCATACCATAAGTAGAACTTAATCTACTATGACCATCTTGAACGAAACTTGGAGAAACCTTGAAATCGCCTAGGAGAATCAATGGAATTTTCTGTTTTTCTTTCCTCGCTTGCTTACTGTTTTGCGTCCTTTTTTTCTATGAGTTTGAACGTGATTTTTAGGTTTAAGAACTGATATTGAATTATACAACTTAGTTTTAATAAGTTAATTTAATAAATTAATTAACCAATTATCAAAATGCCCCTCCTAAGTTGACTAAACATAGGAGAACATAACACTTAGTCAAATCTGGAAATTGGTGTTGACTATGGTTTTGGTCAACATATTGACTTTATATTAATTAATTAAATCCTTAATTTAATTAATTTTGGGACCTAGGGTAAGTACTAAAGTACCCCTAAGTCATTGGAACCAAAATTAACCCTTTTGGACCATCCTAGGTTAAGTACTAGGATGTTTCTTGAGTTGTACTAGGTTAGTGTAAGAATTTAGTTTTGATCATTTAAACTAATTAATTAAATTGCTAATTTAATTAATTAGGTGACCTAAGGTAATCACTAAAGTACCCTAAAGTCGTTAGGACCATAACCAATCCTTTGAACCATCCTAGGTTAGGTACTAGGTTGTCTATTTCTTGTTTTAACCGAAATCTGGAAATTGCTTTGTGATTTCGGTTTTGCCCCTTTAAATTAATTAATTGACTTTCTAAATTAATTAATTAAGTAGCCTAGGATAATTAATAAAGTATCCCTAGGTTTTTAGGACGTTAACTAACTCTTTGGACCATCATAGGTTAGGTACTAGGTGGTCCCTTTCTCATCTTAACCGAAATCTGGAAATTTACTTTGTAGTTTCGGTTTTAGCCATTTTAAATTAATTAATTAAGTTGCTAAATTAATTAATTAGGTAACCTAGGGGAATGACTAAAGTACCCCTAAGTTGTTAGGACCATAACTAACCTTTTGGACCATCCTAGGTTAGCTACTAGGTTGTCTCTTCAACTAGTACTAGGTTAGTGTCAACCCGGTTTAGTCCTAGGTTGTCGGGTGTACTAATTAGTTTATTTCATTTGGTCCTAGTTTAGTTATCTATTTAGGGCAGTAGGTTAGAGCATAGAATTAATTATGAAGTTAGGCCCCATATGGAGTGGTCCCTTGTGCACGTTTTTCCCCCTAACTACCCTAACCGAATTCGGTTAAGGTGGTCCCCTCCTTTGGCCACTTCTTCACATGTCTTGCACATGTGCTTGCACATGGGTTGGTTGTACTTTCCAAACTAACTATTATTTATGGTTCATTTGGGAATGTTTACTTATTGTCCCAAGGACCCTCATCATGTCCTTGGCCACTACTTAATATACATGATCATTTTAGATGGTCATGTGGAATGGTATCTAGGCTTGACACTTGGATGCCTCATACCTCAGTGAATACTTGGAAATCTATGTTTTTAGCTTAGGGTTTTTATTGCAGGTACAATTCTTAAACATGCTCATTAATGTTAGAAAATTGGCTAACACCCCTTTAAGCCAATATTTCTAATATGCCCAATATTTTGCTTATTTGGGTATTATATAGAAATTGGCTAATACCCCTTAGCCAATTTTCTATACTATGCCCAATATTCTCAATATTGGGCATTGGGATGCCTACGTATCCCCAATACGCATTCTTAAAGACCTATTAGGCTCTTCACTAGACATGTAATTTTACGGAATGTTACATTATCCCCCCTTAGGAACATTCGTCCCTGAATGACACTTACACGTCACTTAAACAAAGAGGGTGAGTTTCGAAAGTTACTTTGTCATACTTAAACGTTTCTCTTTTGTGAATATCTGATTCACTTATTTGGATGATGCATATCTTTCAAGCTTGTCTGAAGCTTCATATTTTAGATTGAGGAATTTCCTTCTCAATCACACTTAACTTAATGCACATCACAAATCATGCAACACAGAAAAACATGTCTATGCTACATATAAACAGCAACATAAGATTCAACATAACTTCATTTTAACTCACATAGTGCTATTATAAGACATACGATTAGTGACTTATAACACCAAATCGACTAAAGCAATTAAACGTAGAGTTTCTTAAACATAAACTAGATATAGAAAGAGTATATCTAACCTCAAGAACTGAACAAGTGAGGGTAACGGGATCTTATATTTAGTACGGACATAAAGTCTATGGAAGAGACTTCTTGTTCCAAGTCTTTGACTCTAACTAAGTGGTATAAATACCCTTATCTATCAACTTATTGGATTTTAAATGTAAAACGATTTGGCCTGCTGGATTTGAACCACGCCCTTCCCATTCCAGCTCTAACTCATTTGGAAACTGAAGCCTCACTATCCTGTTTCGACAATCTATCGTAGCATAACACTTATGGAGCCAATCCATACCTGAGACACATACTTGAGCTTATATGCATCCAACTTAGCCTCCTCCTCTTCATTAACACCCGTGGCATGCATTTAGAATCTACCATGTACTCACCTCCATGCGAACGACCACACTTACTACACATCTTTCGGTCACGCTGGGCATTTCTATCATTGTCCTTCTTGGAAAGGACAGCTCTTGAGTCTGGCGCCTTAGACCACTTGGTCATCCTAATTCTTGTGTGTATTCTTTTACGCGTTCACACAAGAAGGAAAGTAGATACTTAGAATGACACAAAGTGTGAAAACTCTAGATAGCACGATAAAGAGTAGAAGAAGTGAAAATTCCTAACATCATATACTCTCTAAGTCATAATTGTGACGCGCTTCACAATCATAAGTCAGAAACTACGTAACGTGGTTGTGTTGATCTTTAGTTCCTAGGTAATTTAACTTCATGCTCTGATACAAAGTTTGTAACGACCCGGATTCTAGAATCCGAATTGCCACCGGCGTCGTTGACCTCTGAGAGGTTGCAGACAAGCCTCATCTTGCATTCATCACATTCATCTAGTTAAATTTGCGGAAAATTTAAAACTTTTTAGACGTATGAAGTTTACTTAGACTTCATATAGTGATTACATGTATTCATCATATACTAAGCTCAACATAAAGAGTACAACCATCTATTATAAGGAATCAATTCGAAACTGAAGATGAATATATTGTAAATAGTTTGCCAAACACGGCCTTACATCAAAACGGTTCGAAATGAAACATGAAAGAAACACTAGGGACAACATCCACTAGCTATGTCTATATCTAAAGCTAGACTAATGATTGTAGCATCCTCGAAATCAAGAGGACCTACCAAATGGTCTGGAGAAATGCTGAAGTCCAAACTGCTGCAAGTGTAGTCAATCTGCTCTCTGACCTGCACCTATAAAAATAGTAAATAGTAGGGGGTTAGTACACCACTGGTACTAAGTATGGGTGTATGCACACATACACATAAAGTTATGCATGATCAACGAAAGCTCTTTCTAAGCAACATGTCATTTCTGGAAAGTCTAGTCATTAGACTTTCCTAATTCGTTAGTTGTGAATTTTGGTATGAATATGATGTTTGTTAATGCATTCAAAGCACACAACTCATTTTTTATATGATTACAAGACATTAGTATCATCAACATAATTTTAGAACAACTCGGGCGAAGATTTGAGATTTTGATCCTCTTAGGCCGAGAGCTCCTCTTTGTACACTTAGATTATTTTCAGTCTTTTTCTTCTTGTTGTTGTGTAGTGCAATAACTCCTTTGGTCCTATGTTTTACTTACAAGTGCAACGATTCATTGTAGTCCCATACCTACAATGAATCAAGTAAGCATTCCAGAGATTACGGAAATGACTAAACTACAATTTGGGGCATGAATATATTTATAAGTCAATACTTATTGACTATACTCATTCTTTACTTGATTGCATAATGTGCATAGTTTTTGGGGCATATCATTAAAATATATGATCTTGCTTACTTTGGGCATGAATTCTTTATAAACCAATCTTTAGTGACTATTCCTATTATTGTATTATTGGCCTAATGTAAGAAGTCATTATAAGCCAATCTTATTTGGCTAATATCTTTTGCCAATTATATAAAGTCATTATAAGCCAATTTATTTGGATTTATCATTTTCATAACACGAGGATTCATTATTAGCTATGCCCTTTACTTATTGTAAACTTTATTGGACACGATTTGACTATCCTTACAACAAGTTATTCATTACATCAAGTATTCATTACTTTTCACAAGCCATTCTCTATTGATTATGCCATTGATTTCATTACTTTCATGTTTTATATATTATACATTTCAAATACACGAGACCTTGGAATAGTTGATATAGCATTAAGACATCTCAAGTGAGGACCCAACATATGGGACCTCAACCCGAGGGCCTTCTTTAGCAAACACAACGTCTGCTTTCGTTCATTCGTACTTCACATTATTCATTTCTTTCATTCGTAGGCTGATGTAAACACCAGCTATACCTAAGATGAAGTTTAAGACTCTCATCGGGATCATGAAGTAAATGACCAAGAATGAACTAATGTCATTACTTGAATCTGATTTCACCTCGTGATTGCTTGCACAAACACCTTCGGTATCATTCATTTCTTTATCTTTCATACTTTGAGGAACTTCAACTTTAACTGAGATAGATCATGTGCGCTCATGAAATCCGATGTCTTCCCCACACCGAAAAGAGGTGGATACACTGGCCAAGGTGAAACCAAAACATCCCTAGCTCGCTTAGGTGGAAAACCGCTGGCTAGTTCCCTATGTTGGAAGCATAGTTCAAAGACTAGGAGATTTAGGGAGATCCATACCCAACTTGGTGGACAGTCTCATCTCATGAGAATTACGTGAACCTCCGCCCTTCCCAAAAGAAGGAATCACAACTCATAACTAGCCTATCGGTGCTTAGTTTAAAGTTCCTATTCATATTCAACTCATACATCATCGAAGCTTGCTTCTAGCATGAGGTAGTCATATCTCATTAGATGATTTCTCATCTCTTCTTTACGTATTAAGTGTGAATTGTCCTTACACTTACATATAGAATGTTATTGAGATTTGTTTACTCTTTTGATAACTTTTCATCCTTACTTTACATTGATAAAATGTAAATTGTCCTTACATATCATCCTTACTTTACATTGGTGAATGTGAATTGTCCTTACATATCATCCTTAGGTGTTAATGAGACTAGTCTTACACATTCTAACACCTTCATTCGTGAGTATTCTTTTAACAAATTAGGTTTGGTGTAAGTAAGACTTGTCTCACTTCCTTTAACACCCCATTCAGGTCACTTACTTAATTTTGACCCCTTTAATTATGTTATAACTCACGTTACTTACTTACTTTAGTGTAGTAGCTTCATATCACCATTTATGGACGATGAGCATTTCATTCAATGAGTTTCATGTGTTCATAGTTCATTCTTGTGGAGCATGTTGGAAGTTGTCCCAATGAATGTCATGCCCTTGGTTATGGATTCATTGATATTACTTTAGAAGTGCTTAATATATATTTGATACTCTTACTACACAAGAATTGGCATATGATTAGTATTGGCTCAAGATTTGGGATTTTAGACTAGCAAATTCATTCTTTTTGGCATAAACCAATTTTTACGTATGTTCATATTTAAATTGCCATATGTATGAATCCTTAGTAAATCTTTTAATCATTTACATAAGTTCCTAGCCATTACCATATATTCATTTTGACAAAATATAGTTAGCCAACTTTATTGGAACCAGATAGACAATTTATTCAAGATATGATTTCATAGATGTCTTTGAGACAATTCTTAGTATATGGCTTTTAGTGTAACCTTTTAAGAACATATTGGACAGAATCATATTAACATTTGATGGCTTTAGCATATTCATAACATCACAACAACAACAAGTCAACATTTGGCCAAAGACACATAATTCACTTAACACATCACGGACTTAACTTTGCATATTATCGATCCTTAATTATCTTGATAAGATTAACTTTATGCAATTACAAGTTCAGAAGTTCATTTGATACTCATCATTCAAGAACAATACATGTTAATAACAACCAGAACCACATACCAACAACATGATCTCTAACCTATTCAACATTGAAATTGAAAAGGATACTAGGGAAGGGAAGTTCGACAAGAACGACGGGAACAACCCTTGTTTTCAAGATCTTGTGAATCGTTCGAAGAAAAATACTCTTGGATAAATAATTCCAGTAGAGAAACCCATACCTTAAGTAGAACTTAATCTACGAAGATCATCTTGAACGAAAACTTGGAGAAACCTTGAAATCGCCTAGGAGAATCAATGGAATTTTCTGTTTTTCTTTCCTCGCTTGCTTACTGTTTTGCGTCCTTTTTTTCTATGAGTTTGAACGTGATTTTTAGGTTTAAGAACTGATATTGAATTATACAACTTAGTTTTAATAAGTTAATTTAATAAATTAATTAACCAATTACCAAAACACCTCTCCTAAGTTGACTAAACATAGGAGAACATAACACTTAGTCAAATCTGGAAATTGGTGTTGACTATGGTTTTGGTCAACATTTTGACTGTATATTAATTAATTAAATCCTTAATTTAATTAATTTTGGGACCTAGGGTAAGTACTAAAGTACCCCTAAGTCATTGGAACCAAAATTAACCCTTTTGGACCATCCTAGGTTAAGTACTAGGATGTTTCTTGAGTTGTACTAGGTTAGTGTAAGAATTTAGTTTTGATCATTTAATCTAATTAATTAAATTGCTAATTTAATTCATTAGGTGACCTAAGGTAATTACTAAATTACCCTTAAGTCTTTAGGACCATAGCCAATCCTTTGAACCATCCTAGGTTAGGTACTAGATTGTCTTTTTCTTGTTTTAACCGAAATCTGGAAATTGCTTTGTGATTTCGGTTTTGCCCCTTTAAATTATTTAATTAAGTTGCTAAATTAATTAATTAAGTAGCCTAGGGTAATTACTAAAGTATACCTAGGTTGTTAGGACCTTAACTAACTCATTGGACCATCATAGGTTAGGTACTAGGTGGTCCCTTTCTTGTCTTAACCGAAATCTGGAAATTTGCTTTGTAGTTTTGATTTTAGCCATTTTAAATTAATTAATTAAGTTGCTAAATTAATTAATTAGGTAACCTAGGGGAATTAAAAGTACTCCTAAGTTGTTAGGACCATAACTAACCTTTTGGACCATCCTAGGTTAGCTACTAGGTTGTCTCTTCAACTAGTACTAGGTTACCGCAACCCGGTTTAGTCCTAGGTTGTCGGGTGCACTAATTAGTTTATTTCGTTTGGTCCTAGGTTAGTTAGCTATTTAGGGCAGTAGGTTAGAGTATAGAATTAGTTATGAAGTTAGGCCCCACATGGAGTGGTCCCTTGTGCACGTTTATCCCCCTAACTACCCTAACCGAATTTGGTTAGGGTGGTCCCCTCCTTTGGCCACTTCTTCACATGTCTTGCACATGTGCTTGCACATGGGTTGGTTGTACTTTTCTAACTAACTATTATTTATGGTTCATTTGGGAATGTTTACTTATTGTCCCAAGGACCCTCATCATGTCCTTGGCCACTACTTAATATACATGATCATTTTAGATGGTCGTGTGGAATGGTATCTAGGCTTGACACTTGGATGCCTCATACCTCAGTGAATACTTGCAAATCTATGTTTTTAGCTTAGGGTCTTTATTGTAGGTACAATTCTTAAACATGCTCATTAATGTTAGAAAATTAGATAACACCCCTTTAATCCAATATTTCTAATATGCCCAATATTTTGCTTACTGGGTATTATATAGAAATTGGCTAATACACCTTAGCCAATTTTCTATACTATGCCCAATATTTCTCAATATTGGACATTGGGATGCCTACGTATCCCCAATACGCATTCTTAAAGACCTATTAGGCTCTTCACTAGACATGTAATTTTCCGGAATGTTACAAAGAGTGTAGCTTAATTACTTTCCTAAGGATGATTTCATGTCGTTCCTGCCAACCAACCTTAAGTCCATCATTCACACAAGAATGATACCATTATGGCTTCCGACTTCAAGGATCTCACTATGTTCAAGGACACGTATCATTCATACATTAAAAACTAAGAGGCTTTAGCATCCTAAGTCAAGACATCTCATATATACATTCCATAGGTATCAAGAAAGGGACACAAGTCTACCAAACAACACACACACATACTTCACTTTACCACATATAGCATATCATTCTAGAAGCACATAGGCATAACATTCATCATATTTAGGTCACCCTATTCACTACTATAACATCATCAATATAACCATCATAGATTCATATAGTCAAGTAGGAAGAATCATACATTAACTCGAAGACTACACACACATAAGGACATAGTCATAGTCTAACATGATCACCTAACAACATCAATAGAAGAACACACGCTATCACCTGAATCACAAGTAGATATATATTATCATACTTCACATAATTCAACTACACAAATCATCATAACATATCAAGTAATTTCCGACAATACCATGATCATTATAATACATAAAGTAACGTCGACAAGGTCACATCATTCATAATTATAAGATATAACACTGCCACCATAAGTGGACCATTCCAATCACAACATAATTCAAGACCTAATTTACATAAAATAAAGAGAATTAGGGCAGCGTACCACCAATCTATTCTCACCACTTCAATTCACAGCTAAATCATCTAGTACAATACCAATAGGCCCTTACCCATGGCCATAATCATCAATTCAATACAAAAATCACAATACTCAATGAATCTAAGTAAAGTCAATATAGATTTATCAATATAAGATAGCCTATACATCAATCCAATAAAATTATTACATCATTCAAAAGCCCATAGAAAACTACACTAAATTTCATAAGCATTAAAACAAGATCATAACATCCAAAGTATAGCCAATTTGAAGAGATTATGTTTTGCATGGGTTCATAAATATTTTAGGTTAGAATCACCTAATTAACATCAATTCAAGCAATAATCAATGAATCAAAACGTTTTATTCATTAACCCATGGCTAGATCATAAAATTGGACAAGTTCATCTTTAGAAAACTTTAGAAAATCACTTTGAAGTTGACTCCTTGATGAAGAGAGTTTCAAGGATGAAGAAACCATACCTAACTGATGTTAATACACCTAATTGATGAAGAATCACCAATCAAATCTCCAATCTAAGCTCTTCCTTGAGTTTTAGCTTCAATGGAGTTCTAGAGAATTTCTTATAGAATTTGGGGTTTTGATTTTGAAGAATGAATTCTAGGTGTTTAGGAGTTATATATCCACTTAAAATACCTAAAATACCCCCAAGTAACCACCCAAACAATTATTTTGACATTGGTTAATTTACCAATTCACCGTTGTATTTAACAGTAAAGGTGCACAGGAGATAGTTCCCATCGATGGTGCCCGCTGACAGGGCGTCAGCCAGTCGACGGACCATCCTGGCTGGCCGTCTTTTGGTAATGAGCCTTGTAAATGGGATCTTATTCTCCCTAGGCTAAGTACCCATCGACTACCTCCACCTACGGGGAATTGACCAGTCTACTGGGCGTCGATTGCCTCTCCGTAGGTAGGACTGCCTTAGGCGGTTTTGACTACAAACATGGGTCCTTCCTCAAGGACCCTTGGTTGGTCCTTGGGGACTTTTGCCCAGACGTTTCCAAACCAAATATGATCGTATACGAGTTTAGTACACATAAAACTCGACGAAACATGCCAAGATACACAAGGTTGTTTCAAGGAAACCTTTCGAACGTCATGGACGTTCTTGGATGTTTGACCTCCAAACTTCATGAAACCCGACACACTACCTATATACACTATAATAACTCATATAACTACCTCATAAGCTCATTACACACACATATAAGCACATATAGACACATGAGGCACATAGGTGACAAATCGTCGAACGTCTTAGTCGTCCCTTGACGTTTGACTTCCAATTCACCTAAATCTTTTTTCACTGCCTCACAACAACATTATAAACCATTTTAGGACATTAGAACATCATTAAGAAAATGTTAGTATCTATATTAACCTAAGTCATTTTAGAGGAGTTACATTCTCCCCCACATAGAAAACATTGTCCTCGAATGACACTTGCCCCTCTCCGAACACTTCCAAGAATAGAGATTCAGCTAAAACCTCTCAACCATAACACATGCACATTATACAATACACAATCTAGGAAAAACATAAATTTCACATAATCAAGAGACTCACTGTTAACACCCAATTTTGATCGTCCATGATAGGAATTGACTTTCGAGTTTCTTAAATTCCAAACTATTTGAAATAACTGACTTCATAAAGTCCAAAATATGTTTTCAAGTTATTTTACTTAGTTTTCACCATTTTTTCAATAATTTTTAAGTAATATATATGTCTTATATAAGTTCGTATATAATTAGTATATTTTATAAACATTTGTAGAATC
Source organism: Solanum sitiens (assembly GCA_016801875.1). NCBI lineage: Eukaryota > Viridiplantae > Streptophyta > Magnoliopsida > Solanales > Solanaceae > Solanum > Solanum sitiens. Next base: position 111,967 of record JABWTJ010000066.1, on the reverse strand, counting down.
ATCTCAAAAAAAAAATTTACTTTTACATAAATATTTTGTTAATTAGTTTAGTTTAAATTGTTGTTATAATTTTAAATTATTTAATTTATAATTAAATTAATTATATTATTTCTTTAAGTTTAAGAAACTTGTTAATTAATCTTATTTAAATTTATTTTAGCTTTTGGCAGAATTTACCTATTGATTTCAAATTGGCTAAGTTTTCAACCTCAATTGGTTATATGTTCAATTGCAAATATAGCCATCCCTCTTTAGCATGAGTTCTAATTCTTTAAGACTAATTTTGGGCCGTATTCAACCCTTCCTGCGCGGCCCATTACGAATTATTCCTCAAAACCCAGGACCATTCTCAGTTTTCAATCCAATATTTCAGCAGTCCAATTACTTCCTCAAGCCACCAAGCCCACAAAATCCAACAATACAATACAAAATACCCACCCCGACGCGGTATCTTTTTCTTCCCAGCAATTCACGACCCCAGCGTCTTCTTCAGACGCGAAAGAACCCTGAATAATCCAAGAGTCCTAGAAATTGCGACCTGAGTCCAGCTTTAACCAAGTCGAGGCGTCCTTCTTTCTCTCTCCTTATCCTCTGGTACAACACTCGAATCAGGCCATTTGTCTCAATCTTGTAGCATCGCTCGTCCTTCCTCTCAAATCAAACAGCCCAAATCATTTTTCCTTTGAAAATGTACAAGTTTCGGACAAATGCCAGCTCGTCCCTTATCCTTTTGGAATTTCAAATTTTTAACTAAAATTCCCACATCGTTTCCCCCTTCAAATTTTACTCAAAATTTCTCCTATGTAAAGCCACCTTATTCACTGTTCAAGGGGAAATATTTTTTGGATACTGAGGAGTACCCTTAAAGGTTTGGGAATTCTTAGTTCAATAGTTCAAAGTTTTGTTTTTGCTTGAGTTGAAGGTGGTGGAATCGTCTTCACAACTCGTTGTCTCGATTCACTGCTCAGGACCAGGTAATTCCCCTTCTATATTTCTTTTGCATTTTTCTTTCTTGCTTGTTGTTGCAATCTGGTAGCTAAGTTTGTACGTAAATTCAGCATTTTTGATTGATTAGTAGTTAGTAGTTACTGCCTTCATCATCAAAAGAAAATTCGAGATAGTTATGGCTTCCTCCGTGTTAAGTTTAATCAGTATTAAATGGAATTAAAGTTTTGATTTTTTCTGCTCAAGCTTTTTAGTCGTCAACTGATATGTGTTATTGTTTTGTTAGTTTGATTTGAAAATCTTTTAAAGTATTGTTATTTGTGATGGAATCGTTGTATCTTCTTGTGCCATGGTTACCATTATCTAGCCTTAATGCTAATTGAAACAGGTTTATTGCCAGTTTAGTTTAGTTACCTCTCCGTTTTATATATTCAAGTTTTCTCATCTTGATTTCCTAACCCGAGTATGGTGTCCACATTATTTTCATTCCAGCAGTTACTTTGCTCCAATTTATCAACCTGTTCTTTCCTGTTTGATTGATAGGAAAGAGTTGTATCCTTCCCTTTATGTTATTATCCTTTAGTTGGTATTAATGGTTGCTTTATACACTGCCTTGCCTGGTTGTAGTCCAATGTTGGCGTCTTTGCTCTTTCTTTTGAGTTCTCGTAAACATATATAGGTTTCCTTTGTTTACATTCATATGAATCTGTGGTAATTTATAAAGATTGGGCTTAATGAAACCATCTTAGTCGAATTTATTTGCTTAAGAATCATGGTCGACTGGTTCCTATTTGTTAGTATAATGTACAATTTCTCTTAAGTTATCTATTTGGCCCTGCTTATTTTACACTCTCTTTATGGCTGATTTAATGATAATTTAAATAATGTTTTGTTAACTTGGTTTTAGTTACTTTTATCCCAACTCGACTTTGCAATCCGACTGTATGGCTATTGAACTCTTTATGATTGCATCGCTTATCAGACATGCATAACTCACCTTTGAGGCTGCTCTTTAGCATTTTCCAAAGAGTTAGGCTCGGACAAGTGAACTCTCTAACTCGTTATGTTTACACCCATGTTGGATTTGGTTGAGTTAGGGTATTGAATATGGTTACCTGCTTGCTCAAACCGTGGTCAGTTTTGTTCATTTTTATTTTATTTTTAATTTCAAAAATCTGATCAGATTTATCTTTATTTTAAAGTGAATTATATGGGTGTCTCACGCATTTTAGAGTTTTGTGATCAACAGGACAACAACTTTATAGTTAACTGTTAAAGTGTAGTGTGTTAAAATTCACCCATTCTTGGCTCATGTTTGAACTAGTTTAAGGTTAATTTGCACATTTAAACTCTATTGTGTAAGTTCTTACCAGAGACCTTTATATGATTTTAATTCAACCTTAGGTATGGTGTTTAGATTAGTGTATTGTTTTCTCCTTATCTAATATTTTCTTGGCAATTCGGTAGTTTGCTGATCCTGTCCAGTTGTGTTGGATCGTTTACTAAATCTTACTTAGATGGTTCAGTGAAGTTACTCTTCTATATTTTTTTTGAGTTGTGATTAATACCAAAAATAGTTATGTGGGTAGCCAATTAGACACTTGTTTTGATCATTGCGGGAATAAGAAAGTGTATTCGGTTAAAGTGTAGTGTGTTAAATTTCACCCACCTTACATTTGTTTGAGTTGTTTAGTAGTTTTAAGACATCTAGTCAACAGATCTATTTTTATCGGGCATCTACTTTTGTTTTCAGTTGCAATATTCCGCCCATTTTCAAATTTATAATTGTTAAATTGTGTTAGCATAATATGCGGCTGTTAGTAAACCTTTCTGTTTTAGATTATAATTGGTGTGATTGGCCTTATTTTTATTCAAAAAGGCATCTCTGTTTTGATTACATTCCAGTCATTGAGTGTGAATTTATCTACTCTTCACATGTGAAAATTCTTCTCCCTTTTCTGTTTCCTTCATATGTAATACCACATCGAGTCCCCTAGACTCCTCTTGCATTCTCCTCTCCGAGTCAACTCTCCTTTAAACCAATTGAAGGAAAGCTAATATTATTGGGTTAAACACCCAAGAATACAGAAGTAGCAGCAGCCTTAACCGAAGTAAAGGTTGCGGAAGTTTCAAAGGTCTCAAACTTGCATTTTCAGCTTTAAAAGGGTTGGAGAAGTAGGCGCCAACAGCAGCAAAACAAGGAGCGAATTAAGGTCCTGGAAGCCCATATTTTATTCTCTCATTACTATTTAACTTTTTTAATTTTATATGGTGTGTTTGCTATTATTTTACTAACTTTTTGTTTATTTTACCTAACTTAGATGAATCCTTGGAAGTTCTTACATATCTCTTTTATTTCCTTAGCTGTTTACTTTAGTGATTAAATTTTCATACTCTTTTAAGTTAGGCAATTTGAACTTCAAGACTAACTTGAGAATTATTCAATATTCTTTCATAGTTAGTATTTAGCTTTCTAATCCACGCTTAAGTTATTGTGTCAATTTTTCAACTCTAAAACTTGACCTCGGATAAAATGTTAAGTTAAAATTATTATTTTGACACTTTAACATTTGACTTATTTCATACTTGGAATAAGATGAGTGTATAAGTATCAAAAGACTTTAGTTACTTTAAACAATTTTTTTCACAAGTATTCTTAAGTTTTTCTTAAAAAATTAGCCCACTTTAAAATCCGTCGGTCAATCGCGTGTTAGCGGATTCTCTAAGGTGCCTAAACCCTTCCTTAGAGAATTAGTTTAATCCTTATCTGACTTTGGTTTTGTTTGTGTTTCATTTCAAAATTAATCTTTGAAATGGTTTTCTAATTTTTGTACTAAAGAAATAAGTGTCGACTCCCAAATTATAAAACTTTCCCTAAAAAATAACAAAAATTGTCAAAGTTGCGAAATCGGCTTTGAAACCTTTAGTTTTCGAGATCGGATCGTAACAGAATGACGACTCTGCTGGGGATTCATTTAGGTTCTAACCAAAAGGATTTTTTTATTTGGATAACTATTTATTTGTATTGATTGTTAATTTTCAATTAAATTCTGAATATACTATTGTCATATTGCATATCATGGCATAATTTCCACCAAATGGAAAATAAATGCATTAGGATAAACACGGTTATGTGGATTTCCACGACTGTCCTTCAGAAAAGCACCTTCGAACTCTTTTGAAGTGATAAACGAATAGTTGGCTTGCGGTCATCCAACGTCGTTTATTATACTTTACCCCGTAGTTTGTCCAACTTGGGTAACCATGTCTTGTCTTTAAACGAACGCTTAGTCAACTAAGTTAGAGCTCAGTAAAAACCCTTTTTAGGTGCATTAAACTATGATGACCCAATACCCAAGGTGTATTGGTCCCATTAGAAGACCAGTTTGAGTCTAATTGACCCCCGGTCAATATAAGACGATCTTCCAAGTATTTGTTAAATTTGAAGGATATGTATGTCGATTTGTAAGTATCATTGTCTCTTGGGTTTTTATTTTTTATTTTTATAGGTAGTTTATTTGTTTAATTCAAGTGAAGATCCTCCTCATGCAGAAGAAATTCAAAAGCATCAAGAAGTTCGGGAATGAAGATTTGTATGGAAGCATAGTTTAGTTTACCATTGTACCCTTGGGTGGGACTGAATTTATTTATTATTTTTTTCCCTTTCCTCTATTGTGTATCCCTATTTATTTTATTCATAATGTTTGTATAAATTTGGGTTTTGGGACAATAGAATTTTTCACTAACGATATACACATCCTTCAAACGTTAGGCCTAACCTTTGCCTCAAAAGGTCACATGTATGTTAGAACGCGTTGTATATGTTCTAAGTGTTAAAATTTTTGTTTTGTTGTACTTCTTTTAATTATGTGTTATATACATATGTTTTGCTTTAAACATGATGGGTCCATTATTCTATTCCAAAGTCTCAAACTTTGTTTGCCAATATAAACTCAATTTTCAAGCCTTCCAAAATACTCTTTCATTCCATCATCAAAATGCGTTCAAAATCACTTAAGTTCTAGGTTCAATAGATTTTTAGAAAAAATATTAGGTCATCATTCAAATCTATGTTGACCTCGTTGTTTCTTGAAAATTAATTCCCACATCCACCTAATGGGTTATACAAAATATTCCTTCAGTTTCAAGTCTACTTTAAGACATCTTTGTTTCTCGAAAAGAATTTTCAATTGAACCTTCCCAAAGTTACATTTGAATCATTACTAAAATCATATAACTTTTTTGGTTTAAACTCCTTTATTTCATTAAACATAGTCCAAATTATAAAAGTTTTCACACTTGGTCACCATTTTAGAATCATTTGTACTTCGAATTTTGGACTAGTCTGTTTGAAGAAAAACAAATGTTATTTGTTTTATGTGTTATTTTGATTGATTATTATGACTAATGGACTAACTCTCTTATTTTTTGAGTTGTTTTTAGAAGAAGAGACTGATTTGTGTTGGTAATCAAACTTGCTCACTTCACCGAAGTACCCGTTGGCAGGAACATCCATGTTTTACACGGTCTAAGGTCAAGGAAATTACTACAGATTCTTCATTTCTTACTTGGACTACTAAGAGAACTAGGTCAAAAATGGATCCCACTATCAACAGAGTTGCTTCGTGCAAAATGATCCCCACTTCATCTGTCGCAGCCAATCCTAGTTCATCTATAGCAACAAAATCATCTGTGGAAATCATTGCTCATCTAGAGCGACAAATTGGTGAACTGAATCTCTTGGTAGCTCAATACCAAGCTGTTTCTCAGAACCTACCACCTCATGCTCGCCATAAAAGGGTGCATGCCACCTCTGTTTTCGATATTGAGTGAGTTCAATCGAGGAGATCATTTTTTCGACCTTTCAGCAAACTCAAAGCGCCTCACTCACTAATTCATCTCAGGATACTCCTCTTGTATATACATTTGCTCCTCCAAATGCTCCAAGGGTAACACATCATGCTCCGCCAGTGTACACTTATGTCACTGCTCCACCTATTACCAAGGCTTAGGAGTTTCACCGCCCATATGTTAATCACTATGTTGAAATTGTGGGTGATGCAAAATCAATTGATGCTGAAATGATGAATAGGAAGATTAAATGCTTGGAGGATACAATGAGAGGTCTTCGTGGGTTCGATAGTAGCCAGAGTGTTAGATATGAAGAATTGTGCACATTTCCTGAGGTTGATTTGCCACCCCGTTACAAGATTCCGAAGTTTGAAAAGTTTAGTGGATCAGGAAATTCGTTCTTTCACTTGAAAATTTACTGTGAAAAGTTGATTGGCGTTGGAAACAGCGAAGGGATAAGAATCAAGTTATTCAATCAAAGTCTAACTGGAAAGGCCTTGGAGTGATACTCTAATCAAGATGTGACCGAATGGAGTACTTGGGATGATCTAGCGAATGCTTTTGTGGTTCACTACGAGTTTCATGTTGAATTTGCTCCTGATAAGATCTCTATCACCAAACTAAAACCAAAGTCGACTGAATGCTTTCGAGAATATTCCATTCGTTGGAGAGAACAAGATGCTAGGATGCACCCACCCATGGAGGAATCAGAAATGATCACCTACTTCATTCAGGCTCAAGACTCAGAATTCTATGAGCGAATGGTGACTCAGAATACTATGAGCGAATGGTGACAATGGGTGGACATACATTAGCTGAGGTTATCAAGGCTAGAGAAATGATTAAATACGGTCTCAAAACTAGCATGATAACAAGTTACGCCTCATCTCACTTTGCTAATAGGGCCTATCAAACTGGTTCTTTTGGAAAGAAAAAGGAGAAAGAAGATATGATGTTAACGACCCGAGGAGCTGCATTATATAACCGTCAACCACCTCCAGGCTATCCTAATTCACAATACTATGTTTGAAACAATCAAGAAACATTTTGTTCTCTACGACCAATGCAAAATCCTCAAAACAAAGCACCTCTTCCTAATTTTCAGAAAAAGCCTCCCAAAGTCTTCAATCAATTGTGTGAGACACGGACTCAACTTTTTGAGAGATTGAAAGAGGCAGGTATACTTCATCCAATTGAATCCAAGACTGTGAATACTTCAGCCGAGTGGTATGACCTAAGTAATCGTTGTGCTTATCATTTAGGAGTTATTGGACATGATACTAGGAGATGTGTCACTATCAAACACAAAATTCAAGATCTAATTGACAATGAGGTGGTTAAACTCGCTCAAGCTCCACCGAATATGAATACCAGTCTGCTACCCAAGCATAAGGAGTAGTTGTTGGCATGACCAGTTGAAAAGAAGAAGCAAGTCATCTGAAAGTGGCACTTTTGGCAGCTTTTAGTCTTGCATTTGGAGTTTGTTGTTTTATTTCTATGTAATCGCACTTTTATCGCTTTGTTTCTTTGTAATCGTTTGTTTGGTTTTGATTTCCCTTTTAAGCATCTTTCATCTATAATGAACTATGTCTGACTTGAATTCTCAAAATGATATACGTAGGCAACCAATGTCGGTTTCGATCACCCCTTTATCCCCTTTTTAATGTTTCTTTGTACTTGAACTACGTCTGACCTGAATTTTCAAGAATGAGATACGTAGGCAGACTCTGTCGGCCTCGGTCGTTTCCTTTGTTAAATTTTTCTATTCTCGTTAATCCTCAGGAGTTTGAACTACGTTTGAACTGATTCTGCTCAACGGGATACGTAGGCGCCACACCGTCTCGATTATATTCCCCGTAAGTTTCTCATTTGTCTTTATAATGAAAACTGGGGCAGAATTTTGAGAGGATATCAAAATTTATTAGAGAGAGAACTTTATTCAACAAGCCAGAATCAAGGATCACTTCAGAGTTTCAACTGGCGCAGAATTTTTGATATTCACTCAAAAATTCAACTAAAAACTATAGAAGTTCAAAGTTTATGTTATCTTTTAAACTGGGGCAGAATTTTTGGAGGAGGTCCTCAAGAATTCCATCAAGCAACATTTTAAGATCAGATAAGCTTGTAATCTAGAAGGCAAAGGAGCATCAGGATGGCAAGGCAAAGCCAACATGAATCAGTCTCTCAAAACTGAGAATTTTTCTTTGGATGCAGGAATTATAAAGTTACAAGACATTATTAGACCCGCATCGGCCTCGTCATAACTCAGATGATTTCTACTCTTGCTCATCTTCTAAAATTTTCCTTTCAATTTATTGTGATTTACACATTTTATATTTTTACGAGATGGAATAGCTTGACACAATGGCGAAGACCATAAGATGTTATCCAAACCAATATAACCTGAAAAACTTTATTTGAAAACTTATCTTTTACTTTGGTAATTTTTTGACACTAATTACATCTGAGCTTTGCAGGTGTCGTCAGAATTGGAGTCAAAATTTCAAAGGATCTTTTCAATTTTTAAAAGATCAAGTGAGACATTAACTAGAAAAAGGACACTCACTTGTCCTTATCCAAAGATTTTATTATCAAGGGCTCCCAGCACGAAGGATCCAATCGAAGATGACTTTATCCCCTATTTTTACCTCTTTCTATGACAAAAAATTTGTTCTGTTTAAATTCCGTTAAGTTTCAGGTTCGAACTACGTCATACCTGATTTCTTGTTCTAGCAAGATATGTAGGAAATCGTATAGAAGGATTCGGTCTTCCTATTGTTATAAATTACAAATCTTAAAGGAAACTAGGCATGTTTTTGAATCGGTCATCCTTCATTTTTTGATAATTATTTCAGGACGACAAAATTTTAATAACAATTGGAGATATTACTAGCTAACAACAAGAAGATAATAAAATTACTCTGTTACAACCTTATTCTATATTATTGGAGTGTCACTTCCTTCAATGACAAGTTAAATTATTATTGGAGCGTCACTTCCAAAAATGTGACACGTTCAATTATTATTGAAGAGTCACTTCCTTCAACCTGATACGTTAAATAATTATGGGAGAGTCACTTCCTTCAACGTGACACGTTATATTATTATTAGAGCGTCACTTCCTTCAACGTGACACGTTAAATTATTGGAGCGTCACTTCCTTCAACGTGACACGTTAAATTATTATTGTAGAGTCACTTCCTTCAACGTGACACGTTAAATTATTATTAGAGCGTCACTTCCTTTAATGTGACACGTTATATTGGAGCATCACTTCCTTCAACGTGACACGTTAATTTTTTTATTGAAAAGTCACTTCCTTGAATGTGGCATATTATATAATATTATGGGAGCGTCACTTCCTTCAACGTGACACATTAAATTTTTATTGGAGAGTAAGTTCCTTCAACGTGACACATTATATAATCTTATTGAATCATCACATAGTTCAAATTGACACACCACTTTGGATCATCACTTCCTTCAAGAGAAATACACTTGAAATTTGATCGTCATCGCCTTCAGTATGACATATTAACCAAGTCTTGCACAAATTATATTTGTATTTAGATTACATTTTCTGCTGATAACGTTTTTTTGGACTTTGCAATGTACACAATGAACTACGTCAAATAGGACGCAGGACAACGTGGAACTTTTCTTAGCAGTGAACTGGGACATAGTCCAAAGAGGAATATCATACTCTTAGGACGCGAGTTGAGAAACGACTTCCACCACAATCAAACCACACACCTATCCTAAGGCATGTGGGTGGGTTTAATAGTTTCAATTTCATCTTAAGTGAAAATTTCAATTCTCACCGAAGGAAATTTTTCAAATTCGAGGGACAATACACTTAGAGTTTGGAAGTTATGTCCATGTAAGTTCTTACATATGGGTGTGAAGGGCCCCACATTCATAAGTGAAATGTTTGCAAGGCTTTTTTTCGCACTTGATTATTTTGTCACTCATCCTTAAGCTACAGGTTATTTTTGCATACGAGATTTCCTTTTAAGCCGATTGAGTTGAACTACAAGCACTCTCATTCCCTAAGTTTAGGGATATTTAGGCGGGCTTAATGTTGAAAACTCGACTGTACTCCAATGAACCTCTTATCTCTCTATTCACAAGTTTTTTGTTTTTTCATACTTTGACACCGGAATAACTTTTGCATTTCTTTTTAAATCGTTTGTTAAAATTAAGTGTATCAAACTACAAGTGGCCTGAATTCTCATACGACCTGAGATATGTAGGAAACCGACTTCCGGGGCTCGGCCATAATTCCTAAAGTCCGTACCAAAAGCTTTTTTCTGAAAGATGAAGATGTGGTTAATCAAAATTGGATTTGTCAATTTCATTTGCCTCAAATTTCTTTCATCAATCCAAGTCAAACAAGGGGCAGTTGTTGACACCCAATTTTGACCGTCCTTGATAGGAATTGACTTTTGAGTTTGTTAAATTCCAAACGATTAGAAATAACAGACTTTATAAAATCCAAAATATTTTTTCAAGTTATTTTAATTAGTTTTCACCATTTTTTTCAAATTTTTTTAAGTAATATATATGTCTTATATAAGTTTGTATATAATTAGAATATTTTATAAACATTTCGAGAATCATCTAAAAAAAAGTTACTTTTACATAAATATTTTGTTAATTAGTTTAGTTTAAATTATTGTTATAATTTTAAATTATTTAGTTTATAATTAAGTTATTTATTTTATTTCATTAAATTTAAAAAACTCGTTAATTAATCTTATATAAATTCATTTTAGCTTTTGATAGAATTTACCTATTGATTTCAAATTGGCTAAGTTTTCAACCTCAATTGCTTATATGTTCAATTGCAAATATAGCCATCCCTCTCTTGCTTGAATTCCAATTCTTTAAGACTAATTTTGATCCGTATTCAACCCTTCCTACGCACCCCATTACGATTTATTCCTCAAAACCCGGGACCATTCTCAATTTTCAATCAAACATTTCAGCAGTCCAATTCATCCCTCAACCGACCAAGCCCACAAAATCAAACAATAGGATACCAAATACCCAACCCGACCCGGTATCTATTTCTTCCCTGCAATTCACGACCCCAGCGTCTTCTTCAGACGCAAAAGAACCCAGAACAATCCAACTGTCCCAGAAATTGCGACCCGAGTCTAACTTTAACCCAGTAGAGGCGTCCTTCTCCCTCTCTCCTTATCCTCTCGTACAACAACACACTCAAATCAGGCCAGGTGCCTCAATCTTATAGCTTCGATCGTCCGTCCTCTCAAATCAAACGCCCTAAAAGGTTTGGGAATTCTCAGTTCAATAGTTCAAAGTTTGGTTTTTTTTCGGGTTTAAGTGGTGGAATCGTCTTCACAACTCGTTGTCTCGGTTCACTGCTCAGGACCAGGTAATTCCCCTTCTATATTTCTTTTGCATTTGTCTTCCTTGCTTGTTGTTGCAATCTGGTAGCTAAGTTTGTATGTAAATTCAGCATTTTTGGTTTATTAGTAGTTAGTAGTTACTGCCTTCATTATCAAAAATAAATGCTAGATAGTTATGGCTTCCTCTTTGTTAAGTTTAATCTGTGTTTAATGGAATTAAAGTTGTGATTTTTTCTGCTCAAGCTTTTTAGTCGTCAACTCATATGTGTTATTGTTTTGTTAGTTTGATTTAAAAACTTTTAAAGTGTTGTTATTTGTGATTGAATCGTTGTATCTTCTTGTGCCATAATTACCTTTATCTAGTCTTAATGCTAATTGAAACAGGTTTATTGTCGGTTTAGTTTAGTTACCTCTCTTTTTTATCTATTCAAGTTTGCTCGTCTTGATTTCCTAACCCGAGTATGGTGTCCACGTTATTTTCTTTCCAGCAGTTACTTTGCTCCAATTTATTAGCATATTATTTCCTGTTTTAATGATAGGAAAGAGTTGCATTCCTTCCCATTCTGTTATTATCCTTTAGTGTGTATTAATGGTTGCTTTATACACTGCCTTGCCTGGTTGTAGTCAAATGTTGGCGTCTTTGCTCTTTCTTCTAGTTTCTCGTAAAGATATATAGGTTCCCTTTGTTTACATTCATATGACTCTGTGTTAATTTATAAAGATTGGGCTTAATGAAACCATCTTAGTCGAATTTATTTGCTTAAGAATCATGGTCGATTGGTTCTCGTTTGTTAGTATAATGTACAATTTCTCTTAATTTATCTATTTGGCCCTGCTTATTTTACACTCTCTTTATGGCTGATTTTATGATAATTTAAAGAATGTTTCCTTAACTTGGTGTTAGTTACTTTTATCCCAACTCGACTTTGCAATCCGAGTGTATGGCTATTGATCTCTTTATGATTGCCTCCCTTAGCAGACATACATAACTCACCTTTGAGGCTTCTCTTTAGCATTTTCCAAAGAGTTAGGCTCGGACAAGTGAACTCTTGAACTCTTTATCTTTACACCCATGTTGGAATTGGTTGAGTAAGGGTTATCGCATTAACTTATTGAATATGGTTGCCTGCTTGCTCAAACCGTGGTGTTTTATTCATTTTATTTTATTTTTAATTTCTAACATCCGATCAGATTTATCTCCATTTTAAAGTGAATTATATGGGTGGTCTCTCGCATTTTAGAGTTGGGTTGTGATCAACAGGACAACAACTTTATAGTTAACTGTTAAAGTGTAGTGTGTTAAAATTCACCCATTCTTGCCACATGTTTGAACTAGTTTAAGGTTAATTTGCACATTTAAACTCTATTGTGTAAGTTCTTACCAGTGACCTTTATATGATTTTAATTCAACCTTAGGTATGGTGTTTAGATTAGTGTATTGTTTTCTCCTTTTCTAATATTTTCTTCGCAATTCGGTAGTTTGCTGATCCTATCCAGTTGTGTTGGATAGTTTACTAAATCTTACTTAGCTGCTTCAGTGAAGTTACTCTTTGTTGTCATTCCTTTATATGTTTTTTGAGTTGTTATTAATACAAAAAATAGTTATGTGGTTAACCAATTAGACACTTGTTTTGATCATTACGGGAATAAGAAAGTGTATTCGGTTATAGTGTAGTGTGTTGAATTTTAACCAGCTTACATAAATTTGAGTTGTTTAGTAGTTTTAAGTCATCTACTCAACTGATATATTTTTATCAGACATCTACTTTTGTTTTCAGTTGCTATATTCCACCCATTTCAAATATCTAATCGTTAAATTGTGTTAGCACAATATGCGGTTGTTAGTATACCTTTCTGTTTTAGATTATAATTGGTATGCTTGGCCTTATTTTTATTCAAAAAGGCATCTCTGTTTTGATTACATTCCAGTCTTTGAATGTGAATTTATCTACTCTTCACATGTGCTAATTCTTGTCCCTTTTCTCCTTCCTTCACATGTAATACCACATCGAGTCCCCTGGACTCCGCTTGCATTCTCCTCTCTGAGTCGACTCTCCTTTAAACCAATTGAAGGAAAGCTAATATTATTGGGTTAAACACCTAAGAATACAACAGTAGCAGCAGCCTTAGAAGGCTGAAAGTTGAGAAGGTTTTGGACTCTCAAAAGTACAATTTAACCAAAGCAAAGGTTGCTGCAGTTTCAACGGTTTGAAACTTGCATTTTAAGCTTAAAAGGTTTCGGAAAAGTAGGCGCCAAAAACAGCAAAACAAGGAGCGAATTAAGGGTCTGGAAGCACATATTTTATTCTCTCATTACTATTTAACTCTTTTTCTTTTATATGGTGTGGTTGCTATGATCTTTCTAACTTTTTGTTTATTTTACCTAACTTAGATGAATCCTTGGAAGTTCTTAAATAACTCTTTTATTTCGTGAATTGTTTACTTTAGTTATTGAATTTTCATACTCTTTTAAGTTAGGCAATTTGAGCTTCAAGACTAACTTGAGAATTATTCAATATTCTTACATAGTTAGTATTTAGCTTTCTAATCCACGCTTAAGTTGTTGTGTTGATTTTTCAACTCTAAAACTTGTCCTCGGATAAAATGTTAAGTTAAAATTATTATTTTGACACTTTAGCATTTGACTTATTTCATACTTGGAATAATATGAGTGTATAAGTATTAAAAGACTTTAGTTACTTTAAAACAATTTTTTTTCACAAGTGCCCAAGACTGCCCAAGACAGCCCACCAACGGATGGCAATCGACGCCGAGTGGGTCAGTCGACGCTCCGTTGGTGAGATCTCCTCGATTTGCACTTAGGCGTGGGAGAGGAGAGGCCAAATACCAGCCTCAGTCGCAGACCACGGACTAGTAGGATGGTCCGTTGGTCAAAGGATGGGCTGTCGATGGTCCCTCCGTCTGTGAGGCAGTTCCTGCGCATCTTCACTGTGATGTTAGGGGTGAAGTTGGAATTTCACCTCTATTATTATAAAAATAGGAGGAAGGTTGTTTTAGGTGTTTATGGGTATTTTGACAGTATATAAGTCATTAAACTCTCATTTAAACCCTAGCACTTAGATCAAAATCCTTTCACTCCTAAAGTTTTTCCAAAAACCTCCATGAGAGTTCAAGGTGAAGGTGAAGCTTGAAGATGGATCTACAATGGAGTTTCTTCTTCAATTATCATTGGGTTCTTCTAATAAGGTATGGGAGTTCTTCATCTAAGGATTGCTATCACCTTACAACAAATTTCAAATATGACTTTCAAATAATTTAAAAAAAATGAAAAGTCCAATTTCTACTCTATGTCTTGGGTTATTTCATGAAACGTTTTCAAACCTTAAGATATGATGTTATTGATGTATAATTGATGTTTTCCAATGAAATTCTCTATGAACCCTTGATTTTCTCAAATCTCTAAATTTGACTAAAATATGGATGAATTGATCATGCTTTGACATTATTGAATTCACGTGGAGATTGTTATGGACTTTTGATTTATGTATTGATTGTAATTGAATGGTTTATAGGCTGTTTCAATTTTATCAATTGAGTAATGAATACTTTTAGATGTATTGTAAGTTAAGCTTATTGAATTGATATTGACTTAATGCTTATAGCTTCTAGTGTAGTTTTCTATGGGTTATTGAATGATGCAAGGATTTTATTAAATTGATGTTTAGGTTGTCTTAGATTAACAAATCTATATTGCATTTATCTAGATTCATTGAGTATTATTGTTATTGTATTGAATTGATGTTCATGGCCAAGGGTAATGGCCTTATGATATTGAATTGGATGATTTAGCTTTGGATTGAAGTGGTGAGATCAAGTGGGTGGTATGCTGCCCTAACTCTCTTAATTTTATCTATCTCTATTTTAATTTAGCTCTTGAATTATGTGTGATTGGTGTGGTCTACTTATGGTGGCGGTGTTATGTGAATGATATGGCTTTATCGGAGTTATTTTAGGTATTATGATGATCATGGCCTTGTTGGCACTACTTGAAGTAATATGATGATTGTGTAGTTGATTATTTGAAGTATGATCATATCTACCTATATGTGAAGTAATGTCAAAGTATGTGTTTCTTCTCTTGATGCTATTTAGGTAATCCAGTTAGACTATGAATAAGTGTTCTTGTGTGTAGTCTTTAAGTTGATGGATGATTGTTCCTACTTGTATATATGAGTCTATGATTATTATATTGATTATTATATAGTAGTGTATAGGATGACTTAAAGACGATAATTGTTGTTCTTATGTGCTTCTAGAATGACATGTAATATGTGCTAAAGTGAAGTAATGATGTGTCTTGTTTAGGTAGACTTAAGTCCCTCTTCTTGATGCATGTATGAATATGAGTATGGAATGTCTTGACTTAGGATGCTAAAGCCTATTAGTCTTGAATGTGTGAATGACATGTGAGACCTTGAATGATGATAAGAAGGTCCTTTATGTCAAACCTTGAACTTTATGGTATTGAATTGGATGATTTAGCTTTGGATTGAAGTGGTGAGAACAAGTGGGTGGTATGATTCCCTAACTCTCTAATTTTATATATATCTATTTTAATTTATCTCTTGAATTATGTGTGAGTGGTGTGGCCTACTTATGGTGGCGGTGTTATGTGAATAATGTGGCCTTGTCAAAATTATTTTCGATATTATGATGATCATGTCCTTGTCGGCACTACTAGAAGTAATATGATGATTGTATAGTTGATTACGTGAAGTATGATCATATCTACCTATATGTGAAGTAATGTGAAAGTATGTGTTTCTTCGACTGATGCTATTTAGGTAATCATGCTAGACTATGACTAAGTGTTCTTGTGTGTAGTCTTTAAGTTGATACATGATTGTTCCTACTTGGCTATATGAGTCTATGACGGTTATATTGATTATGATATAGTAGTGTATAGGATGACTTAAAGATGATAATGGTTGTTCCTATATGCTTCTAGAATGACATGTAATATGTGCTAAAGTGAAGTAATGATTTGTCTTGTTTAGGTAGACTTAAGTCCCTCTTCTTGATGCATGTATGAATATGAGTATGAAATGTATTGACTTAGGATGATAAAGCCTTTTAGTCTTGAATGTATGAATGACATTTGAGACCTTGAATGATGATAAGAAGGTCTTTTATGTGAAACCTTGAACCTAGTGGTAAGGTTATGAAACTTGAAGTCGAAAGTCGTAATGGTATCCTTCTTGTAATGAATGATGGACTTAAGGTTGATTGGCTGAAACGACATCATATCAATACTTAGGAAAGTCATGATGAGCTACTTGTCGCCATTGTAAGGCAGCCCTAGAGGACCACTTTGGTAGGGTAAATTTAATTTGGTTATGAACTTGATATGGAACCCTTTTGTATGAACCTTAATGTGAATTACTCTATGAGAAAAAAGGCTAGCACCGTGTGAGTATGGTAAAGGAAGTAGCTCTAGTTAACTGATGAGGCTAGAGTACAAAGTAAGTCCTTCATATTCCTTAACCATATGCCTACATAGGATGTGTCCACGTTCTACCTTTGGCAAGTAGAACACCCTCTATCGGAGTAGGTTACAACTCTGAATTCCATGCTTTTCTACCATGGTCTATGTCGGTTATTGCCTATTCTCATCATGTGGGATACCTATTACTAATAGAGAAGTTCTACGAAGTCTAGGTGGTGGTATGAGACGCTATCTAGACATTGCATAATAGGCTTCAAAGTTGTTAGTGCGAGTCTCTAGGTCTTCCCCACGACTATTACTTGAATGTCCTTATGTGATAAATGTATCTTAAATGAACTAGGGAATGTAATGACTTAAGTTATGAAATAATGTTAAATGAAAAAGTACTTATCTAGAGTAGTTAAGGGTTGTCTAGTTAAGGTATGAAGGGGACAAAGGAATTGTCACTTCATCTCTTACTTAGATAAGTCTTAATAATGATTTTAGTTAAGCAAATAGATTGATTATGTCGACATGATCCAAACTTACGTAAGTCTTAAGGATTACTTAGGTAATCTTGAAGAGGTAAATTATGGGCATTCTCTTCTTGAGTTACTTGAGTAGGTCTTTTGATAACCTTTGGAAGGAGAATGTCATGATTTATGTATGCTATTATATTAAGTGATAATGATTCTATCTTAGGTAGTCTATAGGATCCCTTGAGTGTGTATGAAAGGGATTGTATGGGCGGTCGTTTCACAACTCACTCAAGTGAACCTTAGAATCACCTTCGGTAGGAGGATCTCATGTTCATGTGCTTGATGTATTGTAAATGAATGTATCTCATTCTAAGTAGTCTTGAGGATCATTTAGGCATGGTTAGAGAGGGTGTATGGGCGATCTCTCTTTGTGTTGCTTAAGTGAGTCTTATTATAGCTTTTAGTGAGGGAATTAAATGTTAAGTAGTGTCTACGGTGACATTAAGGAACTTCACTGTAACAGTGAAGGAGTGCACTACAATAGTGAAGTAGTTCACTGGAAAGTGTTCTTAAAAATGTAAATAATTGTTTAAATGATTTCTTATGTATTTCTTAAGTGCTAAAATGTAGTTCTTATGCTTATAGTATGATGTTTTAATAAAAATTCATGAAAAGCATGCTATTTACTAAATGTCCATTTTTCATGGTTTTTGAATGGCTTCCATACTCAGTACATCTAATGTGCTAACCCGTTCTTTTCCCTTTTTGACTAAAGTGTAGGGATTGGAATTCTTGATGTTCCATGGAGGATGGATAGGGTTCTAAGGGTTGAAGATGAAGTATTGGTGAGTCCTCATCGATTCAAGGACAATATCCACATGATCCTTTATGTCTTAAGTCTTTATTTTATGTCTTGTATGGGCTTAGTCCCAAGTGTAGTATACTCCAAAGTTTAGATGGTTCAAAGGGATATTGAAGGTTTAATGTTTTAATGAATGTCTTCCACTTGTGGATTGATTATGAAAAGAGTTCTTCGTGTGTGAAGAAAGTTTTAAATTCTTAATCATTTTAGAGTGTTTATTATGCAATGAATGGTACGAGTGGGTCAAGTGAGACTTCTTGAAGTCTCATTTGCCGTGTGATGACTCAAGGATACTCTAACATCTACGGTGTACTTGAGGGTCGTTACAAACTTGGTATCAGAGCATAAGGTTTGGAGTGTCTTAATTGACTCAAGAACCACATCTAGTAGAGTCTTGTTCATAATGTGAAGCGCTCCACATTATGAATAGGAGGCTATTGGGTGATAGGAAATGTTTCACTTCTTCATTCATCTAATCGTGCCTAAGAGTTTTGTATATGGTGTCTTTCCCTTGTATCCCTTATGTGTTTTATCATTTGAGTGTAACTTTATGAAGATTATGTTGAGTGATAGAAAAGATGAGATGTGAATTGCTAGATGAGGTGTGAAAGATAGTGTTGATGACCCTAGATTGGTTTAATTACCTTTTGAAAGGTAGTATAGCTTTAAAGAATGGTAAAGTTAGAAGTAGAAAGAAAGTTGAAGAGATTTGAAATAGTAATGGTGGGTTTCTCCTATTAAGGGTTATGTAGTGGTTAGATGGTTGAACCTTTGAGAGTCTTTAGTCATGAGCTAGACTTTGGGTGAGAAAGTATTAGTAAGGTTTAAGGTTCCTTGAAGGAATTTCTTGTAGTTGATGTTATGTTGACCTTAGAATGGGTTTCTCCTAAGTGGGGGAGCATGGTGAAGAATATGATTGTTGGGAGTGAGGTACCCTTAACTTTCTATATGTGTTTATTCAAGCCTAAAATAAAGTGTTCTTAGTAACTTTATTTATGTAGGAGTCTTTTGTGAAAAATGAATTCTAAACATTCTCCTTATGATATGCATGTTTGGTTGAAATTGAATTTGATTAACTTATTGCATTGTGTATTTTATGAATCCATGATTATGTTGTAAAAGGTGTTTATATGAAGTTGTCACATCCGGGGACTACCCCCTAGAAGTAACATGGCGTAATTGACCTCTCAGAGGTCTTATACAAGCCCATAGTTATCATTCATCGCATTGACATAGTAAATTTAGCGAAATATTTAAAACTTTTCATAGCACATTATATGCTAGAACTTTGCTTCATATATATATAAAACATAAGTCATAATACATACTAAGACCTTAAGTCTCTTTGCCATCTTAGACTCAACAACATTAGAGTATATTAGGGACACGACCCTTAAGACATAATACATAACTATACAACATTTAATAAACTTTACAGTAACTTAACATTAGGACATCCTTGGACATAAGGATTCCTTTCATTGAGCTTGGGAAACACATATCAAGCTCCTAAATATTGTAGACATACTTTAAGCATCCATAACCTAAACTTTATGTAAAAAGTAGAGAAGAATTGGATTAGTACAAGAATGCACTAAGCATGGCAATCATGCAAAAATATGCATTTAAAAGGGATATTTTCTTGAAATCATACTTCATGCCTTTTTGAGTAAATATTCATAAAACCTTTATCCAATAGAATTTATATCATTCAAATACTTCATATAAGCATATTCAAAGGCCAAACATTTCATAAGATCACATATGGAATTTATTACAATTTCAAGTCACATTACAGTGAACTAGTTTTCCCTTAACAGTGAACTATGTTCCCTTTTATTCATTAACCTCTAAAGTAACCCTCTAGTGATACATCACCTTAAGGCCACAAAGAAACATACATATCATCTACACAAGGCAACATATACTAGAAGTATAGTACTACATAGACATGTTTAAACCAATACCATAGGACCCTTACAGTAAGCTACATTTAACTTGCAAGTATACCAACTTCTCTTTACATGAATGCATTACAAGACCTTACTCATAATCCTACTCTAAGACTACTAATGAAATGTATATGTGAAGTCCTATAACCTCACACATACTTAGTAAACCTATCATAAGACCACAAGCCTTAGCATCCAATTCGTACATCAACAAGTAAGAGAAGACAACTTCATTCATGTCAATATAAGACCTTAATCATATAGTTATTTAGACTATCATAGTGCATATAAGTATAAGATCACATCATATAGACTCATACTATGCACATCTTCATAACAAGTAGACAAATACTATCATGTCATGCATAAAGACATATTCATAACCATACACCTTAGAACACCTCCCTAGAACTTCCTAAGGAGCTACTTGTTCAATGTATAGATAGGTTCATTACTTCCACTTATCCTAAGTAATTTCCCTTAAGTCATTCTAGTTAGGGTCCTGGTTATTTACTTCCATTGTCTATTTTACTTTAGGGAAACTATAGCCTTAACCGGCACTAAGACCATGGGTGCTAAAAATGGAATTTGGTGTCATCACCTCACACCAAAAAGAAGGCATCTTACTTGCCAAGGTAAGACATGAATCATGCTAGCCTTTTAGGTGATATAACTTGCTAGATCCTATGTGGCAAGCATAGTTTATGGAACTTGGTGGCTATCATGGAAACATCTCTCTACACCCATTTGGGTGATGAGGCTATCCACCCCGTGAGGACCGTTAGTGGACCTTTTAGCCTTTCCTACTTAGGAAGGTGCCACCCCCTCATCGTGCTAAGCAAAGTTCCCTTTATTAAAAAAGTTCTCTATTATCATTTATTTATAAAACATAGACTTAGGATATTTACTCCTCATATGCTTATAGCATATTCAAGCACCCATCTAGTTTTAGAGTATTCTTGCGTATACCTCAAGGCCCCTCTACTTACTAGATAATCATTCATGAGTGTGTGTGTACATATATGTGAGCAAACCTTTTCACATAACCCATTAAGACCACACATGACCATACATTTATATTCATGCACATATAAACCAAACCTAGGAACTATCCTATCAAGGTACACATGTGCAATGCATAGACAAGGTCCCATACCCTTGCCCATACTAGTACACCTATCAAGTCATCCTAGTAAGGAATACATAACATACTTCACATACATATACTTTAGATGCATAGTAGTGGACACTAGTGAATATGAGAACAACCTTTCATTAGACATTATGAACATTTACTACATTGTAAGCATGCATAATTTGTGATTGTGTGTATACATTGGTAAAGATGATCACATAATGACTATCAACAACACATTGAGGCATCCACCCTCTTAAGACCACAATACTCTTCCAAGCATAGACCATATAACACACAATAGCATAGGAGGCAAGACAATCTTCACATTATAATAAAGATTCCTAATGTTAGCTATATACACATTCACATAGGGGTACATGGGTAGGGGTCATCAATCCTTAATACTTCATTAATGGCAGCACCTACGCATGATCTTAGCATAATCATTTACATACTCATAACAATAGTAACATAACCTAGATTCACAATTATAATAGAAGACTAGGCACAAGTTATAAATAAAGTGATCATCATAATCACTTATTCATATATTCATCAATTTTCCTTCAAGGCCATGGTCAACATATATAAAATGACAATAAAGTAAACACCGCCACCATAAGTGGACCATACCACACAATACATACAAGGCTTCATCAACTAAAATACTATAAGAAAAATAGAGAGGAAGAGCCATTCTTACCATTTCATTAACCTTTGATCATCATTTATCAATACTCCCTTTCCATCATCAATACATGATAGGGCAGTAGCTAAACATACATTTTATCATGAAGAAACTATGTACAAGTTGCTACAAAATCATTCTACCATCCAAGACATTATATCACATATATGGTAGAAAGTAGAGAGTTATAGATCATCTAGTAACTTCCCTAGTTTAGTTCATCAATCATGTTGTATCATTAATATTCATTTAGGGAGTAGCTAAAAAAATCATAGCCTAGATGAGATCCTACTACAATTGCCAATAAGTTCGAGATCACTCTAAATATGCTTCATATTAGGAATTCATGGAAGATGAACTTACTTAGGTTAATCCTATTCAAGCTATCATTCATTGATCCCTATCACATAATTCATCATCAATACACATTGTAGACAGTAGACCTAAGCATATTAGCATACTCTAAATCCACTTTTATGCAATTAAGAACCAATGTTACAGTTATCATAAGTTACTACTTAACAGTTTAGAAGCACCTAGATCAATTAAACCAAGTCTTCTTTACTTTGACCATATCATATTTTATTCACAATCGAACCAATTCATTAACCTAAGGCAGTAGCTACATGAACCACATCATAATCGATTTCCCCTTTTATTCCTTAAAAGGTCAACATTACAGTGATCACATTGATAGCTAGGCTAGGCATGCTCAAATCTTCATACATGGATCCACATGGATACTTCATCATCAAATCATAATCAATTCACGTAAATAACAGTAAATATAAGCAATATAATGTAAGAGAGTCACAAATCTACCATTAACAAGCCATGGTTACAATTCCCATGCAAGGGCTAAATTGAATTAGGAAGGGACATGTGTTCATAATGCAATTGGATTCAAATTCACGTTAAAACCAATACATTAATATCAATTTATCATGATTTAACTATTTAAAATGTTTTTAGAATGAACCCATGGCTAGATTGAAATAATGACAGTTTGCTCATGAAATCTCTTTGAAAACTTTGCAAAGAACTCTCCAAGTGAAAGGTTACTTAGATATGAAGGATCAACATACCTTTGTCTAGTTGAAAACCTCTAAAATTTGGTGAAGAAACCAGGAGAATTCAATCTACAAGCTATTATTGAGCTTCAACAACAATGGAGGTTTCTAGGGAGAGTTGGTTTTGGATGGAAGGCTTATTTCGTGTAGAAGGGAATGGAATGAGTTGTTCACGTGTTTCATCCCTTAAAGACACCCAAAAATAGGTAAATTAATCAATTAGAGTTCATTCTAGGATGTGGGGTGAATTTACCATTCACCCCTTAAGTAAAACAGTCGCATGGCAGTGATTGCAGTCTACAAACGACAGATCACTATCGACTGGGCATTGGTCAATCGACTGGACGTCGTTTTGTTCAGTCGATTGGAGCATGGCCTGTATTTGGGTTGAGACTTTCCCAGGATAAGTTTCCATCGACAATACCTCACCTACGGGCCGTTGGTCAACCAAATGGCCGTAGTTTGGTTCAGTCGATTGACACTGCCAAGGCAGTGTCTCGACAGCCTTGGGTCCTTCTTGTGGGCCCTTTTGCGGGGCTCTTTTGAAGTCGTACCCCGACGTTTCAATCATAAATACAACCCTTAGAAATTTTTAGACCTCCTACATAAGTTTCACCCAAAACAAATACTTGCAACACGTCCAAACATGCAAGGCCCCATCAAGACACACACATGCATGTCTCAAGGTTATTTTTCGAACGTCTTGGACGTTTGACCTCCAAACTTTACGAAACATAATACACTGTCTGGAAAGATCATTTTAACTAATTTTAAGACTTCATAAGCTCATGACATACACATATTAGCACGCATAGACACATGAGGCACATGATTGACTAATCGTCGAACATCTTGGTCGTCCCTTGACGTTCGACTTCCAAATAACCTCAAACTTTACCCACTGCCTCAATACCATATTATAAGTCATTTTAGGACATTAGAACTTTAAGACAATCATGTTAGGTTAACTCATTTTTGGGGTCTTACAATATCCCCCACTTGGGAACATTCGTCCTCGAATGACACTTAGAACACTTTAATCACAACAAGGACTTCAATGCATCATAGGGAAGTTCATCATATTCATAACATCATCAAATAGAAGTTAATGCACCAAACTTACAAGGAACATAACTTCACATCATTTAACACTCAATGCACAGAAGCAAGCAAAATGTTTATTCACTAACTCTTGAAGGCATCTAACACAATGACTCTTATCATGTTCATAGGAGGATAATCCTTCTCCTAATCATAACATGATCATTACACTTCAATTCATTAAGGTCTTACCTTGCAACTATCTTTAAGTCACACTTCGACAGATTTCAGCAACACTCAAGAAAAAAGTAGGCACTCATTTCAATGCACATAGACTTGAGTAAGATAGGTTGACAATGGATTCTTATAAGTTCGACCTAGTGCTATGAGTTTCATACTCAACCATACCATGCTTAGATGTGTCCATGGAGGAATGTCCATCTCCTCAACACACTAATATGTATCATGAGCTCATACCCAATCAAATGCACAAGGTCATCTTTACTGTAACATGAGAATTTCTCAAATTTTAAACTAAGACATGTCATGTTTTCTTCCTAGTGAAGTCTAAATGGTAAGTCACACCAAGGACATCACAACAAATAGGAAGCCATTTCACAAAATGTCAATTTGTAACATAGTACTTACCTTCACAGTAAGCATCCTTTGGGAAAAATAACACAAATCATAGGCACGCGCTTGAATACTTAGCTACACATGCTTTCATCTTTTAAGAGTGAGCCTACAATCATGTTTCTCAAACCATACAAGTCACATAATTTTCAAGAGACTCATCATATTTCATGCTAAAGACACTCAACTGTTCATTATAAGGCTAAACATTACACCTCACAAGTGACTACAACCATGTTTCTTATCTTACTCATGAAGTCAAATTCACAATTATCATGTTAAGATGCACAATACACATTAGAAAAATATGGATTTTATCAAAATTTCCATTCATGCACTTTGGAATCTTCACAATATCGTTAAGTTAATGTCAATCAATGCATAACAAACATATAAAGTTCATGCAATTCATACTTTATGCAAGAATCTATTCATAAATAATCTTACTAAGAATTCATTAGTTTCAAGTTCAAGTAATAATAGAAGTACAAGGTAGAAAATATCTACAAACCCACTATTCCATCACCATCCCCCACTTAGGGTAAACCCAATTTAAGAGCAACTAATCCCAAATTTAAGAGGATCTTAACTTAACACCCTTAAATTTCATCACTTAAAAGTGATTACCACTTTAAAAGGATTTACAGTAAGTAAACATAGGAACACCAAGGTATTCTAAACCTTGTCATTTTTGAAAAATTATCCCCCAATTATCAAGTTAGGTTATATTACATAACCACATAAGTTCTTCAACAATACAATAGACACCAAGGTCATACATCATTAGGGGAAGACAACAAGGGGACATAGCCATAAGGACTCTTTCTTTTCTTTCAACATTAAAGTAAGGTAACTTCTAGGTCAATCAAACCCACATCATCACCCTACAAAGATAAGAATACTACCCTCAATTCTAGACAAAATATCAATTCCACAACATCAAGGGACTCACAACACAATAAGAAGTTAGAAACAAATCTACGACTCATCATGCCAGAAGACTCTCATTCTACATTCCAAATAGCAAATCTCCTTTTTAGATTCTTTATCATGCTCCTATGCATCGATTCTATATACATTTCAACAACTTCCAATCAAAGAACAATTTAGTCGATTTCCCAAAATTCTTACAGGAAGCTGCCAAGCATTACTGTGAACATGCTTCAAAATTCAAAAAATACAACATTTAGGCAATTGATGGGAAAAACATGACAATATGAGATACAAAACATTACAAACTCATCCTACATAATCATGCATACTACCTTCATACCTAGGATCAAATCTATACAAAGAACTACAATCCATGTAAAGCAATCATGAAGGTTCACACATATAACAAAGGCAACATTTGACCCATTTACAATTTCTTAGGCAACATGTTTCCATAGGTAGTCACTAAGCAATTCAAACTCCAATCATACTATTAGGTTACAATCATGCAAAACCATATAGTAGCATACCATTCCAAACGAGACTCGTTTTAATCATAATAACTTCTAACATGCTTTAACTATATCATGACATACATTCGTTAACATAACATGCTATTTCACATAAGTCTCATACATAGCCATAAATGACATAACATTATCAAAACATGACAAGATTCACCTTCACACAAACTAATTCAACCATAAAACCAAGTTAAGCATTAACTCACCTTTTCTCTCTCAAGCATATAATATAATATCTCATCCCAAGCAATCACATCTAAAAGACCACCGAACAAGAAAACATAAGAGAGAGATCTTATAGATTTAAGTTCTATGGCACGATATGAGAATGATGAAGAAGGGTAACTCTATCATCCTATAGCCTCTCATATCATTTGATGATGTCGCGACTCACCACCAATGAACACGAGACTCTACTAGACGTGGCAATATGAGACTTTTAGAACCTAAAACCACTTTATAAACCTCATGCTCTGATACAATGTTTTTCACATTCGGGGAGTACCCCCTAGAAGTAACATAGTGTACTTGACCTCTCAGAGGTCTTACACAAGCCCATATGTATCATTCATCGCATTGACATAGTAAATTTAGCGGAAAATTTAAAAAATTTCATAGCACATCATATGCTAGAACTTTACTTCACATATATATAAAACATAAATCATAATACATACTTAGACCTTAAGTCTCTTTGCCATCTTAGACTCAATAACATTAGAGTAAATTAGGAACACGACCCTTAAGATATAATACATAACTATACAACATTTAATAAACTTTACAGTAAATAACATTAGGACATCCTTGGACTTAAGGATTCCTTTCCTTCAGCTTGGTAATCACATATAAAGATACTCAATCATGTAGACATACTTTAAGCATCTATAACCTACACTTTGTGTAAAAAGTAGAGAAGAATGGGATTAGTACAAGAATGCACTAAGTATGGCAACCATGCAAAAATATGCATTTAAAAGGGACATTTTGTTGAAATCTTATTTCATGCCTTTTTGAGTAAATATTCATAAAACCTTTATACAATAGCATTTATATCATTAACATACTTCATATAAACATATTTAAAGTCCAAACATTTCATAAGATCACATATGGAATTTATTACAATGTCAAGTCACATTACAGTAAACTAGTTTTCCCTTAACAGTGAACTATCTTCCCTTTTATTCATTAACCTCCCAAGTAACCCTCTAGTTATACTTGGTGCAATGCATCACCATAAGGCCACAAGGAAACATACATATCATCTACACAAGGCAACACATACCATTATAGAAGTATATTACTACATAGACATGTTTAAACCAATACCATAGGACCTTTACATTTAGTAAGCTACATTTAACTTGCACATATACCAACTTCAGTTTACATCAATTCATTACAAGACCTTACTAATAATCCTACTCTAATCCTGCTAGTGCAATGTAAATGTGAAGCCCCATAGCCTCACATATACTTAGTAAACCTATCATAAGACCACAAGCCTTACCATCCAATTCATACATCAACAAGTAAGTGAAGACAACTTCATTCATGTCAATACAAGAGCTTCATCATATACTCATTTAGACTAACATAGTCCATATAAGGATAAGATCACATCATATAGAATCATACCATGCACATCTTCATAACAAGTAGACAAATACTATCATGTCATGCATAAAGACATATTCATAACCATACACCTTAGAACACCTCCCTAGAGCTTCCTAAGGAGCTACTTGTGCAATGTCTAGATGGGTTCATTACTTCCACCTATCCTAAGTAACCTCCCTTAAGTCATTCTAGTTAGGGTCCTAGTCATTTACTTCCATTGTCCATTTTACTTTAGGGAAACTATAGCCTTAACCGACACTAAGACCATGGGTGCTAAACATGGAATTTGGTGTCATCCCCTCACACCAAAAAGAGGGAATCTTACTTGCCAAGGTAAGACATGAATCAT
This sequence comes from Solanum sitiens, assembly GCA_016801875.1. Classification (NCBI taxonomy): domain Eukaryota; kingdom Viridiplantae; phylum Streptophyta; class Magnoliopsida; order Solanales; family Solanaceae; genus Solanum; species Solanum sitiens. Next base: position 84,061 of record JABWTJ010000066.1, on the reverse strand, counting down.
GCTAGCATTTTAGGTGATATCACTTTCTAGATCCAATGTGGCAAGCATAGTTTATGGAACTTGGGGCTATCATGGAAACATCTCTCTACACCCATTTTGGTCATAAAGCTATCCACACCGTGAGGACCATTAGTGGACCCTTTAGCCTTCCCTACTAAGGAAGGTGCCACCCCCTCATCTACAATTTCACTCGGTGCTAAGCTAAGTTCCCTTTATTGAAAAAGCCTCTATTATCATATATCTTTAAAACATGGGCTTAGGATATTTACTCCTGATATACTTATAGCATATTCAAGCACCCATCTAGTTTTAGAGTATTCTTGGGAATACTTCAAGGCCCCTCTACTTACTAGATCATCATTCATGTGTGTGTTTACATATATGTGAGAAAACCTTTTCGCATAAAACATTAAGACCACACATGACCATACATTCATATTCATGCACATATAAACCAAACCTAGGAACTATCCTATCAAGGTACACATGTGCAATGCATAGACAAGGTCCCATACCCTTGCCCATACTAGTACATCTATAAAGTCATCCTATAAGGAATACATAACATACTTCACGTACATATACTTTACATGCATAGTAGTAAACACTAGTGAATATGAGAACATCCTTTCATTAGACACTATGAACATTTACTATATTGTAAGCATGCATAATGTGTGAGTGTGTGTATACATTGGTCAACATGATCACATAATGTCTATCAACAACACGTTGAGGCAGCCACCCTCTTAAGACCATAATACTCTTCCAAGCATAGACCATATAACACACAATAGCATAGGAGGCAAGACAATCTTCACATTATAATAAAGACTCCTACCGTTAGCTATTTACACATTCACATAGGGGTACATGGGTAGGGGTCATCAATCCTTAACACTTCATTAATGGCAGCACATATGCATGATCTTAGCATAATCATTTACATGCTCATAACAATAGTAACATAACCTAGATTCACAATTATAATAGAAGACTAGGCACAAGTTACACATAAAGTGATCATCATAACCACTTATTCATATATTCATCAATTTGACTTTAAGGCCATGGTAAACACATATACAATGACAATAAAGTAAACACCGCCACCATAAGTGGACCATACAACACAATGCCATACAAGGCTTCTTCAACTACAATACTATAAGAAAAATATAGAGGAAGAGCCATTCTTACCATTTCATTATCCTTTGATCACCATTTATCAATACTCTATTCTCATAATTAATACATGATTGGGAAGTAGCTAAACATACATTTTATCGTGAAGAAACTATGTACAAGTTGCTACAAAATCATTCTACCATCCAAGACATTATATAACATATATGGTACAAAGTAGAGAGTTATAGATCATCAAGTAACTTCTCTAGTTTAGTTCATCAATCATCTTGTATCATTAATATTCATTTAAGGCAGTAGCTATAGAAATCATAACCTAGATGAGATCCTACTACAATTGCCAATATGTTCGAGATCACTATAAACAGGCTTCATATTAGGAATTCATCGAAGATGAACTTACGTAGGTTAATCCTATTCAAGCTATCATGCATAGTTCCATATCACATAATTCATCATCAATACACATTGTAGACAGTATCCTAAGTATATTAACATACTCGAAATCCACTTTTATACAGTTAAGGACCAATGTTAGAGTGATCATAAGTTACTATTTAATAGTTTAGAAGCACCTAGATCAATTAGGAAAAGTCTTCTTTACTTTGATCATATAATATTATATTCACAATCGAACCAATTTATTAACCTAAGGCATTAGCTACATGAACCACAACATAATAGATTTCCCCTCCTGTACCTTAAAAGGTCAACATTGCAGTGATCACATTGATAGCTAGGCTAGGCATGCTAAATCTTCATACATGGATCCACATGGATCCTTCATAATCAAATCATAATCAATTCACGTAAATAACAGTAAATATAAGCAATACAACATATAAGAATCACAAATCTACCATTCACAAGCCATGATCACAATGCCCATGCAAGAGCTAAATCGAATTAGGAAGGGACATGAGTTCATAATGCAATTAGATTCAAATTCACGTTAAAACCAATACATTAACATCAATTAATCATGATTAACCATTTAAAATTTTTCTAGAAAGAACCCATGTCTAGATTGAAAGATTGAATGTTTGATCACGAAAACTCTTTGAAAACTTTGAAAAGAACTCTCCAAGTGAAAGGTTACTTAGAGATGAAGGATCACCATACGTTTGTCAAGTTGAAAACCACTAAAATTTTGTGAATAACCCAGGAGAGTCCAATCTACAAGCTTTTCTTGAGCTTCAACAACAATGGAGGTTTCTAGGGAGAGTTGGTTTTGGAGGGAAGGTTTATTTCGTGTAGAGGGGATTGGGAATGGGTTGTTCACGTGTTTGATCCCTTAAATACACCCAAAAATAGGTAAATTAATCAATTAGAGTCAGTTTAGGATGTGGGGTGAATTTCCCTTTCACCCGTTAAGTAAAACAGTCACATGGCAGTGAATGCAGGCCACAAATGACGGATCACCATTGACTGGGCGTTGGTCAATCCACTGGTCGTCGTTTTGTTTACTCGATTGGACCTTGGCCTGTTTTTGGGTTTAGAATTGGCCAGGCTAAGTGTCCATCTACGATACCTCACCTACGGGCCGTTGGTCAACCAACTGGCCGTCGTTTGGTTCAGTCGATTGACACTGCCAAGGCAGTGTCTCGACCAGCCTTGGGTCCTTCTTGTGGGCCCTTTTGAAGTCGTACCCGGAATTTTCCAACGTAAATACAACCCTTAACAAGTTAAAACCTCCCACATGAGTTTCACCCAAAACAAATACTCTCAACACGTCCAAACATGCAAGGCCCCATCCAGACACACACATTCATGTCTCAAGCCTATCTTTTGAATATCTTGGACGTTCTTGGCGTTTAGCCTCCAAACTTCACGAAACTTCATACACTGTATAGAAACATCATTATAACTCTTTTTAAGACTTCATAAGGTCATTACATACACATATAAGCACGCATAGACACATGAGGCACATGGGTGAATAATCGTCGAACGTCTTGGTCGTCCCTTGACGTTCGACTTCCAAATAACCTCAAACTTTACACACTGCCTCAATACCATATTATAAGTTATTTTAGGATCTTATAACTTTAAGACAATCATGTTAGTCTCTAGAAACCCTAACTCATTTTAGGGGTCTTACAGAAGTTACCTTGCATATTGGCATGTTTCTATCATGAATTGCATAAAAGTTGCATTTTTTGGAAAAGTTGCATAATTCACTGTAGCTTTTCCTGGTCACTGTGAAAATTTTCAAATTTTGATTAATTAATTCTTTGGTATAAAATTGTTGTAATGTGGTTAGAACTTATGTATATAAGTACGATAATAAATATAAAATTAGTTTTTGCTATTTGGAATGAAGGATGTGAGTTTTATAGCATGATGAGTTATAGAATCTATTCTAGTTTCTTGTTGTATTGGGAATCTCTTGCTTATGTGAAATTGAGGTTTTCTGCTTCATTGTGTCTTATATTTTAGGGTTATAAGCTGCTAATTTAATCTCTATTCTTAGAAGTATTCGGAGAGTGGCAAGTGTCATTCGAGGACGAACGTTGTCCAAGTGGGGGAGATTGTAAGGTACCGAAAATGACTTAGGTGAAGCTAGAGCCTAAAGTTGTTGTTATGATGGTATAAGGCCCTAAATTTGTCTATAAGGTGGTATAGAGGCAGTGTCTAGGAGTTTAGGTGCACTGGAAGTCAAACGTCAAGGGACGACTAAGACGTTCGATAACTAAGTCACCTATGTGCCTCATATGTGTTTTATGTGTTTATATGTGATTCATCAGGTTATGAGGTTTTTAAATTAGTTATTACGGTGTGTATAGGCAGTATGTTAAGTTTCGTGAATTTTTTAGGTCAAATATCCAAGAACGTCCATGACATTCGAAAGAGGTGCTATGAAATGACCTTGTGTGTCTTGGCATGTTTCATCGAGTTTTACATGTTTGTTTTGGATGAAATTCATGCAAGAGGTCCTAAAATTGTATACGATCATGTTTGGGTTGGAAACATCCAGGTAAACATCCCCAAGGACCCTCAAGGGTCCTTGAGGAAGGACCCTAAAAGAGTGCCCAAGACTGCCCAAGACAGCCCACTAACAGATGGAAATCGACGCCCAGTGGGTCAGTCGACGCCCCGTTGGTGAGGTATCATCGATTGGTAATTAGGCGTGGGACATAAGAGGCAAAATACCAGCCTCATTCCCAGACCACGGACCAGCAGGATGGTCAGTTGATCAAAGGACGGGCCGTCGATGGTTCCTCCGTCTGTGAGGTAGTTCCTGCGCAGCTTCACTGTGATGTTAGGGGTGAAGTTTGAAATTCACCCCATGTGTTATAAAAATATTAGAACGGTTGTTTTAGGTGTCTATTGGTATTTTAAGAGTATATAAGTCATTAAACTCTCATTAAAATCATAGCACTTAGATCAAAATCCTTTCCCACCTAAAGTTTCTCCAAAAACCACCATGAGAGCTCAAGGTGAAGATGAAGCTTGAAGATGGATCTTCAATGGAGTTTCTTCTTCAATTATCATTGCGCTCTTCTAATAAGGTATGGTAGTTCTTCATATAAGGATTGATATCACCTTAGAGCCAATTTCAATGATGATTTTCAAAGGTTTCAAAAACATGAAAGTTCAATTTCCACTCTAGGTCTTGGGTTCTCGCATGAAACGTTTTCACACCTTACGATATGATGTTATTGATGTATAATTGATGTTTTCCAATGAAATTCTCCATGAAGCCTTGATCTTCTCAAATATCTAAATTTGACTAAAATATGGATGAATTGATCATGCTTTGATATAAATGAATTCATGTGTAGATTGTTATGGGCTTTTGATCTATGTATACATTATGATTGTATGGTTTATAGGATGTTTCAATTTGATCAATTGAGTAATGAATTCTCTTAGATCTTTTGTAGGTTAAGCTTATTGAATTAATATTGACTTAATGCTTATAGATTCTAGTATAGTTTTCTATGGGCTATTGAATGATGTAAGGATTGTATTCAATTGATGTTTAGGTTGTCTTAGATTAACAAATGTATATTGAATTGACCTAGATTCATTGAGTATTATGGTTATTGTATTGAATTGATGTTCATGGCCATGGGTAAGGGACTTATGGTAATGAATTGGATGATTTAGCTTTGAATTGAAGTGGTGAGATCAAGTGGGTGGTATGCCGCCCTAACTCTCTTAATATTATCTATAGCTATTGTAAATTAGCTCTTGAATTATGTGTGAATTGTATGACCCACTATTGGTGGTGGTGTTATGTGAATGAAGTGGCCTTGTTAGCGTTATTTTAGGTATTATGATTACAATGGCCTTGTCGGTACTACTTGAAGTAATATGATGAATGTGTAGTTGATTATGTGAAGTATGATCATATCTACATATATGTGAAGTAATGCGAAAGTATGTGTTTGCTCAATTGAAGCTATTTAGGTAATCATGTTAGACTATGACTTAGTGTTCTTGTGTGTAGTCTTTTAGTTGATGCATGATTGTTCCTACTTGGCTATATGAGTCTATGATGGTGATATTGATGATGATATAGTAGTGTATAGGATGACTTAAAGATGATAATGGTTGTTCCTATGTGCTTCTAGAATGACATGTAATATGTGCTAAAGTGAAGTGATGATGTGGCTTGTTTAGGTAGACTTAAGTCCTTCTTGTTGATGCATGTATGAATATGAATATGAAATGTCTTGACTTAGGATGCTAAAGCCTATTAGTGTTGAATGTATAAATGACATGTGAGACCTTGAATGATGAAAAGAAGCTCCTTTATGTGAAACCTTGAACCTAGTGATAAGGTTATGGAACTTGAAGTCGAAAGTCGTAATGGTATCCTTCTTGTAATTAATGATGGACTTAAGGTCGATTAGCTGGAATGACATCATATCAATACTTAGGAAAGTCATGATGAGCTTCTTTTCGCTATTGTAAGGCATCCCTAGAGGACCTCTTTGGTAGGGTAAATGTAATTGGGTTATGAACTTGATATGGAACCCTTTTGTATGAACCTTAATCTGAATTACTCTAGTTAAAAGATGAGGCTAGCACCGAGTGAGTATGGTAAGGGAAGTAGCTCTAGTTAAAAGATGAGGCTTGACTACAAAGAAGGCCCTTCATATTCCTTAACCATGTGGCTACATGGGATGTGTCCACGTTCTACCATTGGCAAGTAGAACACCCTCCATCGGTTATTTCCTATTATCATCATGTGAGATACCTATTAGCATTAGAGAATTTCTATGATGTCTAGGTGGTGGTATGGGACATTATATAGACATTGCACAATAGGCTTTGAAGATGTTAGTGAGAGTCCCTAGGTCTTCCCCAAGACCATTACTTGAATGTCCTTATGTGATAAATGTCTATAAAATGAACTAAGAAATGTACTGACTTAAGTTAAGAAAGAATTTAAATGAATAAGTACTTATCTCGAGTGGTAAAGGGTTGTCTAGTTAAGGTATTAAGGGGGCAAAGGAATGGTCACTTCATCTCTTACTTACATAAGTCTTAATAATGATTCTAGTTAAGGAAATTGATTGATTATGTAGACATGATCCAAACTTAGGTAAGTCTTACGGAGTACTTAGGTAATCTTTAAGAGGTCAATTATGGACATTCTCTTCTTGAGTTACTTGAATAGGTCTTTTGATAACCCATGAAAAAAGGATGTCATGATTTATGTATGCTATGGTATTAAGTGAGAATGATTCTATCTTAGGTAGTCAATAGGATCCCTTGAGTTTGTGTGAATGGAATTGTATGGGCGGTTGCTTCACAACTCACTCAAGTGAACCTTAGAATCACCTTTGGTAGGAGGATCTCATGTTCATGTGCTTGATGTATTGTAAATGAATGTATCTCATTCTAAGTAGTCTTGAGGATCATTTAGGCATGATTAGAGAGGGTGTATGAGAGGCCTCTCTTTGTGTTGATTAAGTGAGTCTTAGTGTATATTTTAGTGAGGGAATTACATGTTAGCTAGTGTCTAAGGTAACGTTAAGGAACTTCACTGTATCAGTGAAGGAGTTCACTGTATCAGTGAGTGAAGGAGTTCACTGTATCAGTGAAGGAGTTCACTGTACAGTGAAGGAGTTCATTGGAAAGTGTTCTTAAAAATGTGAATAATTGTTTAAATGATTTCTTATGTATTTCTAAACTGTTAAATGTTGTTATTATTCTTATAGTATGATGTTTTAATTAAAAAAATCATGAAAAACATGCTATTTGCTAAATGTCCCTTTTTCATGGTTTTTGTATGGCTTCCATACTTAGTACATCTAATGTGCTAACCCCTTCTTTTCCTTTTTTGACTTAAGTGTAGGGAATTGGAAGTCTTGATGTTCCATGGAGGATGGATAGGTTTCTAAGGATTGAAGATGAAGTATTGGTGAGTCCTCATCGATTCGAGGACAATATCCACATGATCCTTTATGTCTTAAGTCTTTATTTTATGTCTTGTATGGGCTTAGTCCCAAGTGTTGTATACTCCAAAGTTTAGATGGTTCAAAGGGATATCGTAAAGGTTTAATGTTTTAATTGAAGTCTTATGCTGGCTTATTGATTATGAAAAGGGTTCTTCGTGTGTGAAGAAAGTTTTAAATTCTTACACATTTTAGAGTGTTTATAATGCAATGAATGGTGCGAGTGGCTCAAGTGAGACTTCTTGAAGTCTCATTTTCTGTGTGATAACTCAAGGATACTCTAAATTCTAGGGTGTACTTGAGGGTCGTTACAATGTTGGGGTTTGATTAGGTGCTGCCTTGATGAGCATAAATGGTTAATGTCCCTTACCTATGTACCCCTATGTGAATGTGTGAATAGCTAAGGTTTGGGTTCTTAAGTGTAATATGAAGGTAGCTTGTCTCCTATGTTAAGTTGTGTTGTGTGGTCTATGCTTTTAAGGTGAATTGTTATCCTATGGAGGTGGCTACATCAATATGTTGTTGATAGCTATTATGTGATCATGTTGACCAATGTACACACAAACTAACACATTATGCATGCTTATAAAGTAGTATAGGATCATTGTGTCTAATGAAAGATTGTTCTCATATTCACTAAAGTCTACTATAATTCATGTAAGGTATAGGTATATGTAGAATGTTATGTGATGTATCATTAACTAGGTTGACTTGATAGGTTTACTAGTATGGGCCAGGGTATGGGACCATGTCTATGAATTGCACATGTGTACCTTGATAGTATAGTTCCTAGGTTGGTCTTCTAAGTACATGAATAGGAATGTATGAACATGTTATGAATATTAGTTATATGCTATGATGTTAAGTATATGATATCATGAAGTATGAATGTGCATAGTGTCTTAAAGTGATTATATGAAAGGAATGCACATATAGTTGCACTTGTATACTTATGCATTGATGTATGAACATGTGTGGCCTTAATGTGTTATGTGAAAGGATTGCTCACATATATGTATATACACACATGTATAATGATCTAGTCAATAGAGGGGCACTTGAATGGTGATCTCAAGAGTACCCTACACTAGATACGTGCTCGAATATGCTATGTCCATGGTAAAGTGTTTCTCACATGATATAGGTTGATGAACTCTCATCTATAACCTATGATCTAAGTATATGAGGAGTCAATCTCCTAAGGCCTATGTTTTATAATGTAATGTAATAAAGTCTTTTCAATAAAAGGGAATTTAGCGATGAATGATGATCATGGTGTTGTATAAGACCTCCGAGAGGTCAAGTACACCATGGTACTTGTAGGGGGTGCTCCCATATGTAACAAGTTTATTAATCAATTTCCTAAAACACTCTAAGTTAACAAGTAGCAAAAGTAAAGATTGACTTTTTATCAAGTTGTGAGACTAACTAGGGTATATGCGTTCCCACAGGTTCATAACACCGTAATCCTAGAAATAGCAACTCTTCCCTAGTGTTTTTCATGTAAAGTGGTAAGTTATGTATCTCTATATCCTTGGTCCACCATCTAGAGAATTTCACTCAGTACCTTGTTCCGGCTACGTATGTATAATCTACTAATCCTTACCTTAACCTCATATTAGACATCATAATCGATGTGTGTCTTAGTTATTACATCGCACCAATCGACACTAGCCTATTAGATAGTATCCCACTAATTCTATGTTGATAATTCTTTTCTTATTAACTACTTCCTTGGTCCGGCAGGTAGCAAGAAGGTGAGTTCTAACATTTGCCACCATTAAAAAGACTTCTAAGTTAAAGAATTATCAATACATGCAAGAACCTATTCGAGAATCGCTTAGTTCCTAGGTTTACTTTGTTAATTACCCATGGTTCCTACAACCCTAGTTGTGTATTTAGTTACCCATGAAATTAAGATCACAATTCATAGTTTTTAATGAAGAAATCATGATTTTACTTAACAATAAGTAGAAACCCAGAAACTCTACTTGAACTTGCAAGAAAATCCTTCAAACCCAATCTGGAAATCAATTAATTGCTAAAATTTTGTAACTAACAACCTCCAACACAAAGTAAAACAATAATAAGTGTATCTAACCCCAAAAATGATGTTTTAATACCCTATTTATAGAAAACATTGTCCTAAAGAAAAAGGAATTAAAATAAGGAAAGTTTGTCCAAAAAAGTGGCATTGATCAACGACCTCACTGACGGACCGTCGATGGAACGACGGTCTGTCGACTTCCTCCGTCAGTCCTGATTTAGAAATATTTTTCTTCATCGGCTTTTCACCTTCTTAGAATCAAATGACAGAACTGCAGTACGGTCCGTCAACTCATATATGGCCCGTCGATGCTTCTTCGTCGTTCCATAATCTTGAGAAATCATGTATTGTAGCCTTCTCTGAACCAATCGACGGTTCACCAGTACGGTCTGTCGATCAATTGACGGACCATCGTTTGCGCTCTTAGTTCTACACTTGGTCGGATTTCCCTGATCTTTTCCCTTATCCTTAACTGCACATCGACGGTCACCACCTACGGACCATCGATTGAATAACGAGCCGTCGATGGACTTCGTAGGTCATCTTTTGTGTTTTATTCCAGCTTCCTTATGAATTTTCAACTTGGACATCTTTCTTGCAAAAAAAACCCAAAAATATGTTAAAACTACTACAAAAAGGATCTAGACACACACAACTCTTGAGAAAAATGTATTGAAAGCACCGTGAAACCACGGTACATCAATAAGATGCTCTTTTTTGGTGTGAGGGGATGACACCGAATTCCATGTTTAACACACATGGTCTTAAGTCGGTTGAGGCAAAGTTTCCTAATGTAAAATGTACAATGGAAGTAAAGTAAGGAACCCTAACTAGGATAACCTAAGGGATGTGCTTAGTTTAGATAAGAGTAATGAACTTACCTATGCATTGCAGAAGTAGTTTTTGAAGGGAGTTCTAGGAAGGTGTTCTATATGTATATGTATATGTATATGTCCTTATGCATGACATAGTAGTGTTGGTCTACTTTTTATGATAATATGCATAGTATGGGTCCTATTGTGTCTATATGATGAGGTCTTACTCTATATGCATAATGTTGGTCTTAATTACTATATGATGAAGGTCCTACCTAATGTGTATGAAGTTGTACGTGATTGTTATGCTGATGCATGAAGTAAGTCGTAAGGTCTTATGATGCCTTAATGAAATGAAGGTCAAATATGTTATTATTGACTATTGTCTGTTTATGATGATATTGGTAGTCTTGACTTGTATATGTGGCCAATGAAGTATGTTGGGTCATATGTGAAGTATGAGTCTTATGATATGCTATGTTCTATGAATGTGTATGTTTGAGTTAATGAAGGTAATGTGAGTGTTCACCTTGGTGACCTTAAGGTGATTCTTTAGTGTGGATGTTGGAATGGGACACTATTCATGCATTTCACCAAGTATTATTAGAGGGTTACTTCGGGATAAAAGATTTTAAGGTAAAAGAATGATAATGCTGTGAAATACTAAAAGTTCCTACAAAGTAATATGTTGCTTTATATGATGCTGTGACTATTTTACATGTCTATATGAAGTATGTGAACTATATTGTGCTTATTTTATCAATGTTAATGAAGTTTTACTAAAAGACATGATGCATTATTTGTACCTAAATGCCCTCTTTAAATGCATGTTTTTGTTTGGTTTCCATACTGAGTTCATTCATGTACTAATACCATTCTTATTCATCTATTACACAAAGTGTAGGTGGTAATGGCTAGAAGATGTCTCATAAAGTAAAGATCTTGATAGGATTCCCAAGTTCAAAGAAAGGGATTTTTAAGATTCAAGATTTCCTATGTCATGTTCTTATTCAAAGTTTATGTAATAAATTAGATGTTATTTTATATTGTTACGGGCAATGTCCTAATCCATTCTATTGATGTTGAGTCTAAGATGACAAAAGAGACTTAGAATCTAACTATATATTATGATATTTTTATATATATTAAGTGATGTTTCTAGAATGTGGTGTGCTATGAACATTTTTAAATTTTCCACTAAATTTACATGAAAATGCGATGAATGATGTACATGGGCTTGTATAATACCTTCGAGAGGTCAAGTACGCCATGTTACTTCGAGGGGGTGTTACCCGGTTGTGACAAACGTTGTATTAGAGCATGATGTTAAAAAAGTGGATTTAGGGTCCAAAGTCTCACATTTCCACGTCTAGTAGAGTCTCGTACATCGGTTGTGTGTCGCGACAAATCTATGAGCGAGAGGCTATAGGATGATAGAGTTTCCCTTCTTCACTATTCTCATGTCGTGTCACAGAACTTAACTCTATCTAATCTCCCTCTTATGTTTCCTTGTCCGGTGGTCTTTTTAAATTTGATTACTTAGAAAGGATTGTCACATTCGGGGAGCACACCCTAGACGTAACCGGGGTCGTCGTCCCCGAAGAGGACTAAAACTAGCCTCTTAGCATTCATACATTCAAAGGTTAAAATGCGGAAAATTTAAAACTTTTTATTTTACATTAAAGTTTACATAGACCTCTACATACATAATATATTCATAGTGAGTATACATAGACCCTTTGTCTAAGAAGATTACATAGTCTTATATTTTTTATTGCACATACATTGTATAAGATAGTCTCATAAGAAGTCTATAACATTGTCTCATATTAAACCATCTAGACAAGAGTATCATAATGTAAGACCCCCAAAATAAGTTAGGGTATCTAGATCCTAACATGTTTGTCATAAGGTTCTAATGTTCTGTAATGTCTTATAATATGGTTTAGAGGCAGTGTATAAAGTTTGAGGTGATTTGGAAGTCAAACATCATGGGTCGACCAAAACGTTCGACGACTAGTCACCTATGTGCCTCATGTGTATATGCATGCTTAAAATTGTATGAAATAAGATTATGAAGTCTTTAAATGATTTAAAATGATGTTTAATGGTATTAGATGAAGTTTCGTGAAGTTTGGCAGTCAAACGTCCAAGAACATCCAAGACGTTCGAAAGTTAGGCCTTGAGACGTTCATGTACGTCTTGATGGGGGCTTGCATGTTTGGACGAGTTGCAGGTGTTTGTTTTGGGTGAAACTTATGTGAAAGGTCTAAAACGTGTTAAGGGTTGTATTTACGTTGTAAACGTTTGGGTAAAACTTCTAAAAGGCCCCGCAAAAGGGCCCACAAGAAGGACCCAATGCTGGTCGAGACACTGCCTTGGCAGTTTCAATCGACGGACCAAACGACGGTCAGTTGGTTGACCAACGGCCCATAGGTGAGGTCTCATCGATTGATACTTATCTTGTGCAGGTTTCAACCCAAAAATTGGCCAAGGACCAATCGACATAAGCCAAAGGACGGCCAGTCGATTGACCAACGGCCAATCAATTGGGTCCGTCGATGGTGTCCTATATCTGCTGCATTGCGACTGTTTTAATTAAGGGGTGAATGGGAAATTCACCCCACGTACTAAACTGACAATAATTTATTAATTTACCTATATTTGGGTGTATATAAAGTATCAAACACGTGAAGAACCTATTCCAAGTCCCCTCTCACGAAATTGAACCTTTCACTCCAAAAACCTTTTCCCTAGAAACCTCCATTGTTGTTGAAGCTCAAGAACAGCTTGGAGCTTGGATTTTAAGATTACTTCACCAATTTTTGGAGTTCTTCATGTATATAAATGTATGGTGATCCTTCATCTCCAGTTATCCTTCCATCTAGAGAGTTAATCTCAATGTTTCAAAAGAGATTTTATGATCAAACTTCTCCTTCTCCAATCTAGCCATGGGTTCTTTCTAAAAATGTTTTTAAGGATTAAATAATTATGAATTGAAGGTAATATAGTTGTTTTAACATTATTTTTAATCCAATTGCATGATGAACCCATGTCCCTTGCAAAACTTGATTTAGTCCTTGCATGAGCTTTGTGATCTTGACTTGCTATCGATTGAATTGTGATTCTATTATGTTGGAGTGGTTATATATACTGTTATTTACGTGAATTAATGTTGAATTGATGATGAAGAATCCATGTGGATCAATGTATGAAGGTTTGAACATGCCTAGACTAGTTAACAATGTGATCACTGTAATGTGGGTTTTAATTGTATAAAAGTGGATTTCGATCATGTTAAGTTGGTTATATCTACTGTTCTAGGTTAATATCATGTTTGAATTATGGATATGAATCTTGTTTGATTGAAGTAAAGATGGCTTATGTGAATTGAACTAGGTTCTTCTAGTCTATGGAATAGTAACTTGTAATCTTGACGTTAGGATAGTTCTTATATGAATTGATCATGGTTAATTGTACTTAGCTATTGCTTAAAAGGTAAATGTGACTATTAATTATATGTAATGGATGCAATGTGGATCAATTCATGATAGTTTGAATACAATTAACCTATGTAAACTTACCTTCCATGAATTCCTAGTATAAAACATACTTACAGTGAATTCGACTTTATTGGCAATTGTAGTAGTGTCTTGTTTAAGCTATGATTTCTGAGGCTACTTCTCTACGTGTATATTATTGATGAATATTGATTGATAAGCTAGACTAGGGAAATTGATTTATGATCTATGTCTATCTATTCTCTAGAACATTGGTAATGTTTTGCACTAGTTGTATCATGATCTTGTAGCGACTTGTACATGGTTTATTCTATGCTTAAACTACATTTAGATACTGCCCTATATATGAATTGTTGATAAACAAGGTGTATTGGTAAATGATGATCAAAGGGTGAGAAATTGGTAAGAACGCTTATCTTCTCTACTTTTCTATATTAATGTAGTTGATAAAGACTTGTATGGTGTTGTGTGGTATGGTCCACTTATGGTGGTGGTGTTTACTTTATGTAATTATATATGTGTTGACCATGGCCTTGAAGTCAAATTGATGAATATATGGAATTGTTATGATGATCACTTTATGTGTAACGTGTGCGTAGTCTTCTATTTGAGTTGTGAATCTAGGTTATGTTAGTATTGTTATGAGAATATAAAGGGTTATGTAATATCATGTGTAGGTGCTGACATGGTTTAGGTTCTAATGATTGATGACCCCTACCCATTTACCCCTATGTGAATGAGTAAATAGATAAAGTTAGAAGTGTTGATTATAATGTGAAGATTGTCTTGCCTCCTATGCTTTTGTGTGTTGTGTTGTCTATGCTTGAAAAGAGTATTGTGGTCTTAAGAGGTTGGATGTCTCAATATGTTGTTGATAGTCATTATGTGATCATGTTGACCAATGTATAAACACACTCACACATTACGCATGCTTACAATGTAGTAAATGTTCATAGTATCTTATGAAAGGTTGTTCTCATATTCACTAGTGTCTACTACTATGCATGTAAAGTATATGTATGTGAAGTATGGTATGTTTTCCTTAAATAGGATGACTTGATAGGTGTACTAGTATGGTCAAGGGTATGGGACCTTGTCTATGCATTGCACATGTGTACCTTGATAGGATAGTTCCTACGTTTGGTTTCTATGTGCATGAATATGAATTTATAGTCATTTGTGGTCTTAATGTGTTATGTGAAAGGTTTTCTCACATATATGTATAAACACACACATATGAATGATGATGTAGTCAATAATGAAACATTGAAAGATGTACTCAAGTCTATCCTTAATTGGATAGTGCTAATGCATATGCTATGTTCATGTGAATGGATCTCTCACATGAAATAGGTTGATGAACTCTCATCTATGACCTATGAGCTAAGCATATGAGGGGATAACTTTCCTAAGACTACATTTTACAAATAAATGATAATAAACGCTATTTCAATAAAAGGAACTTAGCATAGAACCGAGTGAACTTGTAGATAAGGGGGTGGCACTTTCCAACATAGGGAAGGTAGGGTTCACTACGGTCCTCATGTGAGGGAGTGACACTTTCCCAAATATGGGAGGTAGGGTTCACTACGGTCATCACGGGGTGGATAGCCTCATGACCCAAAAAGGATGTAGAGTGATGTTTCCATGATAGACCCCTAGTTCTATAAACTATGCTTGCCACATAGGATCTAACAAGTGCTATCACCTACTATGATAGCTTGTGTTAATGTTCTACCTTGGCTAGGTAGGAACACCTTCCCTTGGTGTAAGGCTCTACAACACATAATTCCATGTTAGCACCCATCGTGTTAGTGTCGGTTAAGGCTATAGTTTTCTTAAAGTAAAATGGACAATGGAAGTAAATGACTAGGACCCTAACTAGAATGACTTAAGGGATGTTACTTGGGATAGGTGGAAGTAATGAAACCATCTAGACATTGCACAAGTATCTCCTTAGGAAGTTCTAGGAAGTTGTTTTAATACATGTGTCTATGTATATGTTCTTTATGCATGACTTTGTAGTATTGGTCTACTTGTTATGATGATGTGCATGGTATGATTCTATACGCATGATTCTGATCTTATTTACTATATGATGAGGTCTTGCTTGACATAAATGAAGTTGTCTTCTCTTACTATATTGATGTATGACTTGGATGTAAAGGCTTGTGGTCTCATGATAGGTTTATTAAGTATGTGTGAGGTTATAGGGCCTTACATATACATTGCACTAGTAGACCTAGATTGGGGGCATGAGTTAGGTCTTATAAGGTTCTATGTGAAGTAAAATAAGTATATGTGCATAATGTCTAGGAGTTCACTGTAATATAAATGACTCTACCTTCACCAACACATCATGAAGTATCCCAATAGGCCTCTTCACCGTTCGATCGGCCATTAGTAACCGCATCGCAGTGGGCTTTGGGTCACCCAAACCCAACTTCTTGTAGATAGATAGAGGCATGAGATTTATGCTTGCACCAAGATCACATAGTGCTTTAAAAAAGTGTAACAACCCGATAGTACATGGAATAGTAAAAGCGCCCGGATCTTCTTTCTTTTGCACCAGTGACCTTGTAGCAATAGCACTACAATGTTGCATCCTATCATCATTCTCAAAACTCACCGACCTCTTCTTAGTAACTATATCTTTCATAAACTTGGCATAACTGCGCATTTGTTTAAGAGATTCTATCAAAGGAACATTGATTGAAAGCCGTTTCAACATAGTAATTCCATCCTCGGTCTTCTTCACCAATCTTTGTGGGAATGGTGGTGGTGGTCTAGGAACACGGGTCACCTTTTGGGGCATCTCTGCTTCTTTCACCGCCTTATTTACCAACTCACCACTAGCTTCTACTACCTCATCTTCTACACCAGACAGCACAGGTGGATCAATAGTTTGCTTACCTCCTCGAGTCGTGACTGTCATATAATGTCCATAATTTTTTGGATTTTGGACGGTATTTCTAGGTAGAGTACCCGATTGATTTGGGTTCACCGTAGTAGACAATTGGGTCATTTGCAACTCAAGATGCTTGATTGAGATTGCATGTGCATTCACCTTTTGCCCAATATTAGCTGTCACTTCTCAACTCCTTGGTTTGCTCATCACTAGCATCAAACATCCTCATCATCTTTTGCAGCATGTCTTCAACTCGCGCCATACTACCTCCACCATCCCTAGGAGCAACTTCTCAATTTTGAGGCGGAACATAGGGCCCACTTTGATCGTTTCTGTTTCCATAGTTACCTCTGTTGAAGTTGTTGTCGCGGTTGTAGTTTCCTTCACGAACATAATGGCCTTCTATGTTGTAGTTTCCATAGTTCCTACCTTGATTTCCTTGACCTTGGCGCCAATTCTCCTAATTGGAGACCTGGGCGTTCGGCCAGAAACCCCCCATCTGCTCATTCACATCATAAGAATCTTCTTCATAGTAGTACTCATCAACCTGCGGTGGTGGTTTAGCAAAATAATTCACCGCATTTACTTTCTCTGCACCCCATGTGACATGTTTCAACACCAACCCTAGTTCATTTCTCATTTGAGCCATCTCTTCACGAATCTCATCTGTGGCTGGTTTGTGTGTGGATTGCACCGTAAAAGTGTTTCTCCCAGTATCCGACTTCCTAGTGCTCCAAGATTTATTATTTTGGGAGATTTTCTCTAACTTCTCGGCGATCTCTGCATAAGTACACTCCCCATAAGAACCACCCGCAATCGTATCAAGTACTGCTTTATTATTATCGTCTTGCCACCTATAGAAGTATTGTTTCAATGATTCATCATCACTGCGGTGGTTTGGGACACTTCTCAAAAATGAGGTGAACCTATCCCAAGAACTACTTACTGACTCCCCAGGTAATGCCACAAAGTTGTTTACCCTATCTTTGTGGTTGAGATTTTTAGACACCGGATAGTAACGCCCCAGGAACACATCCCTCAACTGGTTCCAAGTATAGATCGAGTTATAGGGCAACTCAGTAAACCATATAGCAGCCTTTCCCGTCAGTGAGAAAGGGAACACTCTTAACCCGATGACATCCATGTCAAAGTCAAGCCTCCCTACACAACTCTTACACATCGACCTCAGCTTGGCTATGTGAGCATGTGGATCCTCATATGGTCGCCTAAAAAAAAACCTCTAGCGGTGAGCATCTGCATCAAGCTACTAGTTACCACGAAAGTATGACCATGTGGTAGCAGAGGTCGGACAAGTGGCCCATCAGAATCAGTGATGTTAACATTGACCCTATAGTAATCTTGAGGGCATGGGGCGGGAGGTTGCCTCCTCAAATCACCTTCACCAGGGTTCTCCACAAACAATTGATTATGAGCATCAACCTCATGATGAAGTTGACAGTTGATCCCATCACACAAATTATCACGATTGTGTGGATCGTTCATTCTGCGGAGTGTACAATTTAGTTCTGGATCAAGTGGAAGCATTGTCTCTCCTTGACTCCCTGTACTTGGCATACACTAGAGCTAGACCTGAGAGAGACAAAAACAAAAACAAAAAGTAAAATTAGGAAATTGTTGACTAAAATTCGGTAATGTGCTTAAAGTTAATATAAAAGCCACTTTCCTCGGCAGCGGCGCCAAAATTTGATATGCTCAAATTAGACTTCTTTACAGAAGTATAAGCGGTCGTATCAAGTAAAGAACCCAACACGTAGGTTGGGGTCGATCCCACAAGGAAAATGGTTTAGACTTAACTTTAATATACTATTACATCTATTTAGTCAAGTCCTTTCCGAAAATAGTTAATTAAAGGGGGGATTTGTGTGCAACTAAAGTGTTCAATTATTTCTAAGTAAAACAAGTAGCAAGATTAAAACTTTTATTTTTATCAAGTGGTGAGAGAATATAGTGTGTAAGTGTTCCCCATAGGCTTATAACTCGGTAATCCTAGATATAACAATTCTTTCCTAGTGTCTTGCATGCAAAGTGATAAGCTACATATCTCTAAATCCTTGATTCGGCATTTAGAGAATTTCACCCCGTACCCTTGTCCGGCTACGTGTTTTTAAGTTAATAAACCTTGCCTTTACCTCATATTAAGCATCATATTCGATGTTTGACTTAGTTACTACTTTGCACCAATCGAAACTAGCCTATTAGATATTGTCCACTAAATCTATGTTGATAATTCTTTTCCAATTAATTACCCCCTTGGTTTGGCAAGTAGGGATAGGACAAGTTCTAACGCGTGCACTCGTTAAAACGACTTCTAAATGAAAGAATTATCAATACATGCAAGAATCTATTATAGAATTTTTATTTAGCTAGTTTTACCTTGTTAATCACCCATGGTTCCCACAACCGTAGTTGTGGATTTAGTTACCCATGCCTAAAAATACACAATTCATGGTTGTTAAACAATAATTCATATACTTACTTTGCCAAGTTTGAAGAAAATCTAGAAATAACACTTGAAATAACAAACTTCACTTGATAATCAATTCCGGAAACTTGAGTAAATTGTAAATTTGTAAAATCAAGAACCCAAGAACACAAAGATGAAAAATAATAAAAAGTCTAACCCCCAAAACAAGGTTTTTAACCCTATATATAATAACAAAGTCCTAAATTAAAAGTACTCCAAAATAAGGAAAATTTGTCCCAAAACATGTCTTCAATCGACGACTCCACAGACGGTCGACGGACCGTCGACTGCCTTCGTTGGTCCATACTTGGCATCTTCTTCAATCCTCCAAATTACACCTTCTCTAATCCAATCGATGGACCAACAACAAGGTACGTCGATTCCTATCGTCTTTCCCCACTTAAACTTTTCTCCAACGCCGGGTATTAGGGCAGTCTCTAATCACATCGACGACTTTCCAGCACGGTCCATCGATCAGTCGATGGACCGTCAATCCTTACGTAGCCCCACACTTAGTCAGAATTCCCCGAGATGTATTCAGATGCTAGAACCTTCAATCGACGGCCACCACCTATGGTCCGTTGATGAGACGACGGGCCATCGATAGCTTCGTGGGTGGTCACTTCTGCACTGATTTCTGCAGTCTTCTACATTTCTATTTTGGGAAACTTTCCTGCAAAACACAGATAAAAATACATCAAAATTACTACAAAAAGTCCGTAGACACACACTAAACTTAAGGAAAAAGTATTGAAAGTACCATGAAACCACGATACATCATGGAGGCATTTGGTTTTCCTTTGCTCCAGCATTAGCAATGCCTTTCTAGGCCCTTTTTGCGGCTGCTCTTTTGGTATTCATACCTATAACCACCATACAAGGTTTAGGTTAAAGCACACATAAATTAGACTCTAGAGGCACAACATAGCATTACAAGAAGATGAGAGTTTCCTAAGCATCATGTAGTTCCTCATTCATAAGTGTGGCGCGCATCATAATTATGAATAAGAATCTACATAGACTTGGTTTAATGAGACATCAATCCTAAAGAATTCAACCTCATGCTCTCATAGCAAGTTTGTCATATCCGGGGAGCACCCCCTAGACGTAACCGGCGTCGTCGTCCTCAAAGAGGACTAAGACTAACCTCTTAGCATTCATCATTATATTCATAGGTTAAAATGCGGAAAATTTAAAACTTTTTATTCTACATTGAGGTTTACATAGACCTCTACATACACTTAATATATTCATAAAGAGTATACATAGACCCTTCATATAAGAAGATTACATAGTCTTATACTTTTATTGCACATACATAGTATGTGATAGTCTCATTAGAAGTCTATAACATTGTCTCATATTAAACCATCTACAAAAGAGTATCATAATTTGGGCATAGCCCTTACATCAACAATTATAGCCACATATAGTCTTTAAAATTATATTACCGAAACAAAAGAGAAAGAACAAAGTGTCTTTAAGACTAAACAACATCCAATAGGTAGATAATGACATCATCCTCGGAAAGTGAGGACCTACCGAACATTGAAGATAAGAATCCAAGTAGTCTCAAACCTTTCTCTAATATCAACAGCCGGATCCTACATTAATAGTAAACATCAAACATGGGTTAGTACACACTTGTACTAAGTATGAGTATATGCACATATAACAAGTGAAATCATGGTAAAGAGGACATTTGATCAAAACCATGCTAAAGTACTTTGAAAAGACTTATGCACAATCAAAAACCCATATAATCCAATAATCACATAATCCATAAGTCAAACCCATGTACGAAACAAGACCAACACCAATAACTAATAGTCAAGTAAACATATACAATAGCTCCTAACATAAAAATATAAGCACGACCCTTACTCATAACCCACCATTTAGCCTACAAGTGCAATGACCAAGAAAAGTCCCATAACCTTACTCAATCAAGTAAACAAAACAAAGGATCACAAGTAATGCCCAACTCAACATTACATAACATTAATAGTAGTCATCTTCATATTTACCAATATCGACCAATAGCTTTTTCATCAACGAAACTAACATCATAAAGGATCATCAACACGTAAAGTCAACATAAGCATACTATTTGCTTTATAAGATATTTTTTACATAAGAACACCCTTCTAGTACTTCCCTCAAAGCCAACTAGAGCAATGCTTAGGTAGAGTCCCATACCCCTACCTAGACTAAGCCAACCTCTCAAGTCACCCTAGTTAGGGTTCACAACATTAATTCATTTTTACTTTCGGGAACACTTGACTTAACTGACATAGAACATAAGAGCTAAGTATGGAATCCAGTGTTGTAAAACCTTACACCGATGGATGAAGGACTACCGGCCAATGTAGTACCAAACATGAAAATAACATATAGGTGGTTCCACTAGCTAGTATTCTTATGGTGGCAACATAGTTTATGTATCTTGGGGGATGTTATGGAAACATCACTCTATGTCCTTTTTGGACTATGAGGCTATCCACCCCATGAGGACTATGGTGAACCCTACCTTCCCTCTTTGGGTAGGCGACAGCCCTCATCTATAAGTTCACTCGGTATTAACCAAGAGTCCCTGATGAAATGTCTTTCTTTATTAATCATCACTTAGTTTAGGTCATAGGGTCTAATACCTTATATAGTCAATGTCATTTAGATTAATAGGTATTGCATGAGAATATCCTTTCATGGCAACACTCATGTGTGAGATTAACATATCATCATCATCATGTCATATTAAGTCACGCTGTTACTTCACAACCAAGCTTATATCATTTCATATTAAGCATAATCTTACAATAAAATAGTCAAGACATTTCAATTAAACATCATACCAACACCTACTTAGGCTATTCACAAGGCATGCTTTAATCGAACTACATCAACAATCACAAGCCATCATAGTTGAAGTAAAGGTTAGGATCATGAAGACTTACCAAATCTCCTTTAAAGGTGATCATCATGGTCTTACAATCATCCAACTAGTTATAGCCAATAAAATGTGATAAATCATTATTCAATAGTAAATAATACAAGAACTAGGTCAATTGCATCATCACTATCCCAATTAACAACAATTCATCACCTAGGGTTAGAGTAATTAAGGTTAATCATGAATTTGGTCCAATCCCAATAATACATTACCCTATTCAATCCATAGATAAATTAAAATAGATTAAAACAAGTCTAATAATCAATTCATCATTCAATTCCCATCAATTTATAACTAAAATCCAAAATTTGGGGAATTTGGGGAAGGTGACATGATCCACATGAAATTGAATCAATTAATATCAAATCAATAATCTATACTGAATTAGTAATAGAAAATCACAATTTATCATCAATTTGATGTTTAGAAGAAAACCCATTAGAATTGGAAAACCTCATGGAATTGGGTAATTTGAAAATCAACATTGAGAGGACATCTTGGGGAGTCGTTATTGGACGTTTTGACCCTCTATGCTACACTATAACTAACCAAAGTCCTTTTACAAGTTTTAGACTTTATTTGACACTTTGAAACTTAACAACCCTAAAAATAGATATGCTAAGTAATGCTTAATGTGCCAAGAATGCCTACGATTAGACCAGGTTCACACGGATTGATGCGCGTAGAACCAGACCTCGAAACCCTTGGTAAAGCCAAGCCAACTAACTTGGGGAGTTATTTGAACTAGGAAAGGTTAGGACCAACCATGTAGGGCTCTCGAATACGAAGATTTACTCGAAGGAGTCTTTACCGGACTTAAAGAGAGGAAATCTTAAGTTTTGAGGGTCTAGGGGTAAAATGGTCTTTTACCAGGCTAAGGGTAATATCGTAATTACCCTAAATATATATTTAATTAATTATTTAATAAGGTGGAGGGGCAAATTGGGGAGAGAGAGACGAAATGGAGCTCTTGAAGTTAAGTCCTACTCCACCCGGGTTCGAACCTAGGTGGAAGCAATGAATTTATATGATTTTTTATTTAAGCTATTGAATTAATGTAATTAATTAATAATTATTATTCATTAGCTGATTTAAAATAAAAATAAAAATCAGATTTTTAATAATTAACTAAACCTTATTTGACTAAGTCCTAAACTAGACTCCTAAGCCTAATATGACTCCCACTCTCTCACGTCTATCTCTCAACTCTCACGCTCAAACTCTCCCATTCTCTCATTCACGTTTTTCTCTGCCAAAATAACTTCAAAAACAGTAGGTAAACCAAAGTTCTTCACACTTGAAGAACTCACAACGAAAATTACAAACAAACAACTAATCAAAAACGTTACGCAAGAGGGAGGATTATTCCGTCGAATTGGTGTTGAAGTTGAGGGGATTTGAACGTGATTTTTGGAGAAAGTTTTGGGCAGCAAGTCAAGGTTTGAACTACATAAAAGGTATGGGTTTTAATCTCTCTTGGTCCCTTTCCCAAGAGACCCCTTAAGATTCAATAAATTCTAATCCGAAAACTAGGATTGTTCCCGTTGCATGTCCCTGTCACTAGCTCCCAATGAATCGTAGGTTGGGTATGTTTGCTGGTAGTTTAAGTATGAAGATTGATGTTCGTGATAATGTGTTCATGATTATGTGTTTAGAATTGTAAGCATGTTAAGTTATGTCAACCGAAAGTATGTGAAAAATGATATGTTTTTATGGTTGAATTTTATGTGCGAATGTTTGTGTAAATCATGAGGTGTAAAGTGGTGTAATGTTGCTGTATGTAATAGTAATTCTTGGCTGAATATAATCATAAAAATATTACACTTAAAGATGCACCAAATGATCCACGAAATGCCTTAAGAATTAACGTATGAATGATGATAAAAAGAAGCTGAAAATAGTGAACAAATTTCCAGCATTTGATAGGTTGGGTTCAGCCAAACAAAGTGGTACAAAATGCAATGAAAAATGAATGTAAAATAAGTGAAATCAGTAAGGATTGAATCCAAGACATCATTACATGAAAGCTACAAAAAAATCAACAAAAGATTAAGACAAAAATGGATTGGAAGAGACTAAATTTCCAGCCTGCTGGAAATTGTAGTCTCGGCCAATATTTAAGAAAATGAGCTTCGTTTAAAAAAAATTATTTAAAATGTGAGGTAATTGGGGATTGAACCCATGACCTCACTAAATGAAAATTTCATAAAACTTTCGTGAGAAAAATGCAAGGAAAAATAGATGTGGTGAGTGGGGATTGAACCCCCAACCTCTTGAATGGATGAGAGAGTTAGGAGAAAAATAAAGGAGAGAAATAAATGTGGAGAGTGGGGATTGAACCCCCAACCTCTTGAATGGATGAGAGAGTTAGGAGAAAAATAAAGGAGAAAAATAAATGTGGAGAGTGGGGATTGAACCCCCAACCTCTTGAATGGATGAGAGAGTTAGGAGAAAAATGAAGGAGAAAAATAAATGTGGAGAGTGGGGATTGAACCCACAACCTCTTGAATAGATGAGAGAGTTAGGAGGAAAATAAAGGAGAAATATAAAATGAGGTGAATGGGGATTGAACCCACAACCTCTTGGATAGGTGAGAAAGTTAATAGATAATTAAAAAAAAAAAGAATGAGCTTGTGGGGGATTGATCCCACAACCTCCTTGACTTAAACGAAAAAAAGGAGGAGAAAAAGAAAGGAAATATTATGGGGTTGATGGGAATCGAACTAGGGTCTCCCAAATCTGAAAAATGTAATTAACAAGTTTAAAATAAGATTAAGTGTTGTCCAAGGGATTCGAACTTGGGTTCCCTTGCCCAAATTCCGTATTGATACATAAGTCATACGTGAATTAAATGTTCAAGAATAATGCCACCTACTTAGATCGAAATCGAGATCTTGGCATACATACAAGATACATAAGTCTTGTACTACATAATCTTAGGAAGATATGAGTCACTTAACGAACTATGAATGAAGCCTCATGGCTTGTATGTATAGACCCATAAGTCTAGCATACGTTTAAAAATAAGTGAACCTAAGATGTATGAAATGAAATGATGAAACCCTAGAAGGGTTAAGTAAGAGTGTGAAACACACTAAATGGCCAAGTGCATTGGCCTATGATGAAATGAACAATGAAATGATGAAATGAACAATGATATGATGAAATGAACAATGAAATGATGAAATGAACAATGATATGATGAAATGAACAATGAAATGAACAATGAAATGATGAAATGAACAATGATATGATGAAATGAACAATGAAATGATGAAATGAACAATGAAATGACGAAATGAAAAATGAAATGATGAAATGAACAATCAAATGATGAAATGAGAAATGAAATGATGAAACCCTAGAAGGGTTAAGTAAAAGTGTGAAACACACTAAATGGCCAAGTGCATTGGCATATGATGAAGTGAACATTCACGTAATAAATGGTGAGTAATTATGAAGAGAAAATGTGCTAATGTTAATGAATGTGGTGACAACATGATACGAGGCTAATGTAAAAGATAAGAGCAATCTCAAATGAGCCTAAGTAAATGTTACCGATACGTACTCACCTATGAGAGTGTAAGATAATGAAGAGACCAGTCTCTATGAACACTCTAATGAGAGTATTGAGCTTAACACACTCAATACGAATGATGAGATGAGAAATCATCTAATGAGCTATGATGTCCTCATACTAGAAGCCAGCTTCCATGACGTATGAGATGAATGTAATGGAACTTTATACTAAGCACCGATAGACTGGCTATGAGCGGTGATGCTTTCTTTTGGAAGGGGCGGAAGTTCACATAACTCTCATGAGATGAAACTGTCCGGCATGCCGGGTATGGGTCTCCTTATATCTCCTAGTCTTCGAACCTATACTGCCAATATAGGGATCTGGCGGGGTTAAATTCCCATGTACGCTAGCATGTTTTGGGTCACTTTGGCCAGTGATTCCACCTCTTTTCGGCGTGGGGGAGACACTGGATTTCATGATGCTCACATGATCTATGTCGGTTAAAGTTAAAGTTCTCAATGAATGAATAAGGCCAGCCTCAAATGATGCACATAATGAAATAAATGATACCGAAGGTGTTATGGTAGGATAATCAAAAGGTGAGTTAGATTCAAGTAATGTCATTAGGTCATTCTTGGTCATTGCACAACGAACCCAATGAAAGTCTTAAACTACATGCTAGGTATAGCTGGTGTTTACACTGGCCCACGAATGAAATGAAATGGAGTACGTATGAATGAACGAAGCAGACTCTGCGTTTGCTAATGAAGACTCCCTAGTTGAGGTCCCATCTATTGAGCACTCATTCCTTGGAAGTCTAAATGTTAAGTCCATGATTCCAATGTCTCATGGCATACGAATGTACGAAATGAACAACGTTATGTGTTACATGAATTATAATATGTGTTATATGTACGCTGTTGTGTGTTGTGTGCAGAATGTTAAGTATGATGATGTATGTTATTCTCATGGCATAACTTTCCTATTCCAAATCAGGAAAGCCCACTGACTTTCCTAATCCAAATTTGGAAAGCTCATTGACTTTCCTAATCCAAATTTGGAAACTTTTCTAATCTCAATTTGGCAAGTCCACTGACTTGACTTCCAAAAATCATGTTGTTAGGAAAGAGCTATTCTTTCTCATGCATGTCATTGGTGTGTGCTTGCATATACCCATACTTAGTACAAGTGTGTACTAACCCTATACAAACTCTACTATTTTAGGTGCAGGCACAGGTGGACGATAGAGCTACAGGATTATCGCTGCAGTTATCCGGACGTCCAGCATTCATCCGGTTTTGGTAGGTCCTCATGCTTTCGAGGATGCTACTGTTTTATATTCTAGCTTAGTTTTAGAGTTGAGCTAGTGGAGCATGTTCCACTAGCGTTTCTTTCCTATTTTTATTCAGACTATGTATTGGTGCCATTTTGGCAATTATACACTTAATAAGAATTGAACTATTTCTTTCAGTTGCTTATCTCTTAATGTTAGATGGTTGATGGTGAACAATTATGTATAAATGAGAATGTTTTTATAAGTATGTTAAGAAACAAAAAGTTTCAAATTTTTCGCTAAAATTAACCTAGATTAAGTAAGAATGACGTAAGTAGGCTTGTTTGCGACCTCTGAGAGGTCAACGACGCCGGTCTCATCTGGGGTCTAGATTCCAGTCGTGACAGAAACCATCCCCAAACATAGTGACGTCAACTAGTTCAATTAAGCTAGTTTTAGGACGTCATGGACGTTCTTTGAATTATATACATTATTTTAGGTCTTAAAACAGTATTTAAACCCTTAGACACTCATTTTAGGCACTAGATTAGGTCTTGAGTTTTTTGAGTGTTACAAGGATGATGTGTCAAGGCTTGATGGAGATGAGGTGATAGTTGATTCTTATTATGGTTTTGATGACTTGATGAGTTTATGTGATGGTGAATTTAGTATATTTTTATGTGATTCCATTTATTGCTATAGGTGATATATGAGAAATGATATGTCATGTTGAGATGTTTATGATACGATTTGGTCATAGCTTGTTAAGAGTTGTTATAGTTGGATGGATTTCCTTTTTTGAACAATAAGTTGCCTTATGAGTATGCATGATGGTAGTATAATTGTATGATATAGGCTTGAATGGTTTTGAAGAAAATGTGGAAAAAAGTGATTGTGGATGTTCCCCTTTTATATGTGTAATTCTTCATTGTTGCCCTTGTGTGGATTGAAGACTTTGTATAGGCTTGCTCCTAAAGTGCGCTATTTAATGGAAGAACCCTTATGACTAATTTCTATGTCCCTATATGCACCTATTCTAAGTGGGGAAAATGGCAAGAAAGGGTTTTATTCCATAAGTTGGGACAAATTTTTACCCTAAGGTTGACCTAGAGGGATGTATGTGCCCCTTAGTCTATATAGAGAGGAAGATAAATGATGTTGACTAACTTTGAAAGTGGTTAGTTGTCTTTGAAGTTTGATCTTATGTGTAGTCGTTTGAAAAGGGTGCTTAGATGGTACCTGTGCATGGTTGGTTGAAAGGTTCCACCAAAGGTGATAATATGGGTTGAAATGACCTAGAAGTTAATTTTCCCTAGGGTTGAAAGAAAAGAAAGAGACATATATGGCCAAGTCTCCTCTATGTTTTTCCCTAAGGTTTTACCTAGTGAGGATGGTTACCCTAAATCTCTACCAAAGGTGATAGTTCTATGTTTTGTTGAAATAATAGAGTTACCCTTGGTATACATGGTGTATTTTAGGCCTTACGTGGTTGGGTAGTATGACCTAACTTGAATGGTTATGAGTTTCCTTTCAGTATTAGGCTCACAGAAATGATGTTGAATAGGTTAGTGGGCTCATTGATGTGAGATTTAGAGTGGAAACCCTCAATGATGTCAAAACCTTATTATGTGAGGAGTATGTAGTTTTTATCTCGACTTGGCTTGACTTTGGTGTTTGAGGGCATGATGTGATTAGGCTTACCCCATGTGGGGATAATGTGCCTATATGATAAGATTTTAAGTGCCCT
This sequence comes from Solanum sitiens, assembly GCA_016801875.1. Lineage (NCBI taxonomy): Eukaryota > Viridiplantae > Streptophyta > Magnoliopsida > Solanales > Solanaceae > Solanum > Solanum sitiens. Next base: position 55,236 of record JABWTJ010000066.1, on the reverse strand, counting down.
TGATGTCCACATGATAAGTTTCGTTGAACTTCTCTATGTTTAGAATCACATTTAGGTTATGTTGATGAAGGGTGTGCTTAAGCTTGGATCCCAATAGTGGAATCATGTGCTTAGTTATTAAGGTTTGTGAGCTAAAGTTCTCTTAGGTTGAGATAAGTTTCTATTAAACGAGTTTGCATTCAGTGTGGGATGATGATGTGAGTAGTAAGGTTGTTGATATCCCTATCTTTTCCTTCTATTCTTACTATAGCTTGAAAACAAAGAGTTCCTAGTAGCTTGTTCATTATGTGAGTCTTGCATATAAGTATAAGTTTCATGTTCTCCATATGTTATGCATGACATAAATGACACTATATTATGCTTGTTTTCAAAGATACATATTGAATGAAAAAGGGATTTTTGATAAATTCCATGTTTCTCATGTTGTTATGCATCTTGATGTAACACACCAAAAGTCCAAGACCTAATATATAGCCTCACATATTGGTCTAAGGTTAGTAACACTGTTCTTTGACCTAAAATAATGTTTATAAGTCATTTAGGAAGTTTTATAGTCAAGACGTCAAGGAACGTCCATGATGTCCCGAGACTAGTGAAATAGAGGTTAGTGTGCCTTGGAATGTTTCATGGGGTTTCAAGAGTGTGAATTTAATAAAATTTGGTAGAAAGGTGTCAAACAAGTGTTAGAGAATGTTTAGTGTCGAAACGTCCATGTACGAATCCTCAAGGACCACCCTAATAAGGGTCCTTGGAGAGGACCCTTCTATTTGACCTCAAGGGTTGGGTTGGCAGTGGATACCTACGAACCTAATCAACGAGGTGTCGTTAGAGCGAAGGGGCTTCAATTGCTCCGTAGTCCAATACTTATCCATTTTCCAAAAATGTCCAAAAACCAGGTCTCTGACACAATCGACAGACGTGTAGGACGGTTGGTGGAAGGGGTCGTCGACTGACCTATGGACCGTAGGTCGGTGTCTTGTAGGTCAGGTTTGCTTCTCGCTGGTGATTTTTAAGTGGGGTCACTTAATTAGTTAGTACATAATTTTTTAGTTATTGGTTAGGGGGTGTCTAATTAAGTTAATTAAGGTACTATATAAAGACCTAAGCCTAATTGAACTAACCCAACACCTTCAATTCCCAAAACTCAAATTCTCTTCCTTCTCTCTACCTTCTCTCTCCCCAAAGAAGACTCCATAGAAGACCAAGACCAAAGTTCTTAGGTCTGCAATATTTTTACTTTTTCTCCATTGATCTTCAAGGATTAACAAGGTATGGGAACTCTTCATCTTTGGGACACCTTTCCCCAAAGGAATCTTTCACATTTATTTCCAAAAGTTGAGAAAAACATGGGTTTCATTCTTAATCCCAAATTGATGTTTCAAATTGTATTGTTCTTGATTTCGTTTGATTATTAAGGTTGTATTATGATGAATTATTGGTGAATTAGGGTATTTCTCTATGTTAGACCTTGCTCTATGGAATAGATCATGAATTGACCCTATTTCCCTACCCTTAGGTTATGAACTCATGTTTAATTGATTAGTGTTAATGCAATTTACTTAGTTCTTGTGTTAATTACTATTATGTGATGTTAAAGACTATTAATTGATGAATATGGTTGGCTGATGGTAAGACCATGGAAGAAGTCTTGTGAAGGTGAATTGGTAAGACCTATGAACTTGAATCTTACTTCAAATGTGATGGATTATACTTTGTGAAGAAGTTCAATTGAAGTATCTCATGTGATTTGATTATGTAGGGGTTGATATGATGATGCAATTTAAATGTCTTGATTATGTGAATTGTGAGATTATGATTAAGGTGTAATGATATAAGGTTGGTTATGAATTACCTTTTGTGCCTTACTATGACATTATGATGATAATGTGTTAATCTCACATAAGAGGGTTACAATGAAAGGATATTCTCATGCAACTCCTAATGAGTTAATGGTTATGATATACAAGGGGGCTAGTCTCCTATGACCTATACAAAGTTATGATGGTGAATAAAGGCTTAATGACATTTCCAAAAGGAACTCTAGCTTAGCACCGAGTGAACTAGTAGTGAGGAGTGTTCCTTCCCAAATGGGGAAGGTAGGTTAACTATTGTACTCATGAGATAGAGATTACAATGCCAATGGAATAAAGAGGGTCTCAAACATGTCTCCTAGTTCTTGAACTATGTTGTCCTTATAGGAATACTAGCTAGTGGGTCCACCTAGATGCTATGTTCATGTTTTAGTACTACCTTGGCAAGTAATCCACCTTCTTTTATTGTAGGGTTTCATGACACCGGATTTCACATTTAGCTCATATAGTCTATGTTGGTTAAGGAAAGTGTTCTCGATAGTAAAATGAAGTAATAAAGTGAACTCAATCTAGGATCACTTAAAGGGTTTGACTTAGTCTAGGTAGGGTTATGGGACTGTACCTCTACATTGCACTAGTTGGACTTGATGGAAGTCCTAGGAGGTTGTTCTTATTTTCTTTTAAATTAAATGGTATGCATATGTTGACTTTACATGTTGATGATCCTATATGATGTTGGTTTCACTTATGAACATGTTGTTGGTCTATATTGCTAAATATGATATTGACTATTCATGATGCTATGTTAGATGAAGTTAGGCATTGGCTATGATCCTTTGTTTGGTTTACTTTGTTAAGTGGGGTTATAGGACTTCACTTGGTCATTGCATTAGTAATCTTAGTAAAGTGTTATGAGTAAGGTCCTGCATATGTTGTAATTTTATGAACTCTTATACATGTTTTGTTGTTATAACATGATGTTGGAGTTGCTTTGGTTATGTACTATAATATGCTATTACATATGTTGACTTGACTTTACTTGATGATGTTTGTCTTATGTTGTATATGGTTTTCTCTTAAGGATTATTATATCATTGGCTTATAAGGGTCATTGATTGTGCATAAGGCTTTTCAAAGTAATTTGGCATGGTTTTGAGCAAATGTCCCTTTTAGCATGATTTTAACATTTTATGTGTATATGTTTCACTAGTTAGGTCAAGTGGTGTACTAACCCATATTTCTATGTTTTCTACAATTATATAGGTTCAGGTCATTGAGTTCTCAGAATCCAATTGAAGAAGACTTGGACTCTATTCCAAAGTGTTGGTAGGTCCTCATGTTTGGTGATGCTACCTTGTTCCACATTCTAGATTTAAAGTTGTATTGAAGACATTGTTCATTCCTCTTTCATTTGAATATTAATGTAAGATTGTATTAGCATGTTTACTTTGTATTAGCTATGTCCAAGATTTGTACTGATTTAGATGGTTAAATATGAGATGAAGTATTAGACTAATTCTTATGTATCAATTATGTTATCTAAAAGATAAGCCTATGTAAGCTTCCTATGTGAGGAGTCTATGTAAACTCTATATGTACTATGTGAGAGGTCAAGTAAACCTCACTATATAGATGTACGTATGAAATGTTTTAATTCTTCCACATTTTTAACCTAGGATATGTAATGATGAATGCTAAGAGGCTAGTCTTAGTCCTCTCCTAGGATGACGACCTTGGTTACATCTAGGGGGTGCTCCCCGGTCGTGCCAAACTTGGTAGCAGAGAACGAGGTTAAAGAAAAGCATAGGATTGATGCCTTATAGAACCAAGTTTACCTAGAGTCTTGTTCATTGTTGTGAAGTGCGCCACACTTATGAATAAGAGGCTATGTGACACTTAGGAATTCTCACTTATAGGTAGTCTTGAAAGTCGTGTCTTATGAGTGGTAACACTATGTGCTCCTCTATCTTCTAATCCTTTAATTGTGGATATAAGATATGACTACAAGACGTGCAGTGGCAAGGAGAGTGGAGGAAAGTTTGGATAATGCGGGAGTTCGTCCCCAAGATAACCAAGTCCTTCCACCAGACAACCAAGTGCCTCCACAAGACCAAGCTCTATTTATTCCTCTACCTATAACGGATGGAGAGATAAGGTCAACATTTATGACTTTGGAACAAGCCATGACTACCCAAGCTCAAGCGGTAGCCTCTCAAGCACAATATATAAAGGCTTATGCCAATCGGGAGGTTGGACCTCGTGTTAAACCAAATGCTAGTACAACGGCTTCCCGCTTGAGAGACTTCATGAGGATGAACCCTCCTACGTTCTATGGGTCGAAAGTGAATGAAGATCCCCAGGACTTCATTAATAAGGTCTATAAGATTCTTTATGCTATGGGGTTGACTTTAAATGAAAAGGTCGAATTAGCTTGCTACCAACTCAAGGACGTAGCTCAAACATGGTACACCCAATGAAGAGATAATAGGGCCTTGAGAGTGGGTCTTATCACTTAGGAGCCTTTTAGAAGGGATTTCCTTGATAGTTTCTTTCCTATGGAGAAAAGGTAGGTGAAATAAGATGAATTCATCAACCTTCATAAGAGAGGTATGAGTGTGCAAGAGTACTCCTTGAAGTTTACTAAGTTGTCAAAATATGTACCTTCCTTGGTGTCTAACCCAAGGGATGAGATGAGTCGTTATATCGAGGGGGTGTCCTATGCTTTGGTTGAAGAGGTTGATGGTGCATTCACCACAAGTTGAAGAGACTAGACTTGAGAGGAAGAATAAGGAGTTCAAGAGGGCCAAGTCTTATGAGGGAGGTACATCAAAGGGTAGACTTGAGGTTCAAGACAAGCCTAGGTTCTAGAAGAGGGTTTCCAACCAAGTTCCTCCAAATTTCCCAAGGATCGTGATGTTAAGGTGTCTAATCCTATGTCCCAAAAGGGAAGAGGTACTTATTCACCAAGCAAGAAGCCTACTTGTGAAAATTGTGGTAAGAAACATATGGGTGAATGCCCAGTAGGGACGGATTATTTCTTTGGGTGTGGCAAGAGTGGCCACAAGGGTAGGGATTGCCCTAAAAGCATTAAAGAGAAGGGAAGTTCTCAAGCTCAAATTAGTGGCACTACTTCCAAAACTCCAAAGAGGAACCTCTTTTATGATCTCCGCTCTAGAGGTGATCAAGAGGAGTCTCCGATCTGGTCACCGGTATATTACAAGTCTTCTCTATTTATGTTTATGCTTTACTTGATCCCGGTGCTACATTGTCATTTATAACTCCTGTAGTTGCTAAAAAGGTTTATATTCTACCCGATATTTTGATTGAACCATTGTCGGTTACAACCCCGGTGGGTGACTCCGTTTTGGCTAGAAGAGTCTTTAGGAGTTGTACTATATCATTTCCTAATAGAGTTACATGGGTGGATTTGGTAGAACTTGATGTGGTTTATTTCAATGTTATTTTGGGAATCTATTGGTTGCATGCTTGTTTTTCTTCCATTGATTGTCAGACAAGGGTTGTCAAGTTCAATTTTCCAAATGAACTTGTCTTAGAATGGAAGGGGGGTAATTCAACTCCTAGAGGTCATATTATTTCTTGGTTAAAAGCTTGTAAAATAATCTCTAAAGGATGTCTTTACCACATTGCTAGTCAAAGATCTTGAATCCGACATTACTCTTATAGAGTCGGTCTTCGTAGTGAGGGAATTTTCGGAAGTCTTTCCCGATGAATTTCTCGGAATTTCTCCCGAACGGGGAAATTAACTTTGGTATTGACTTATTATCGGATATGAATCCCCAATTACTCCTTATCAGATGGCTCTGGCCGAATTGAATGAGTTGAAGGCTCAACTCAAGGATTTACTAGACAAGAGTTTCGTTCAACCTAGTATTTCACCATTGGGTGCTCTGGTATTGTTTGTGAAGAACAAGGATGGGTCCCTTAGGTTTTGTATGGACTATCCTCAACTCAATAAGGTTAACTAGTACCCTCTCCCTCGGATAGACAACTTTTTTTATCAACTCTAAAGGGCTAGCTACTTTTTCTAAGATTGACTTGAGATCAGGGTATCACCAACTTAGGGGGAGAGGTGAGGATGTACCTAAAATGACATATCGAACAAGGTAAGGTCACTATGAGTTCCTAGTAATTTCCGTTTATCTCACCAATGCCCCGGCGGATTATATGGACCGTATGAATAGGGTGTTTTTAATATTACCTAGATTCCTTTGTCATTGTCTTCATTGACGACATCTTGGTATATTCAAAGAATAAGGGTGAACATATGGACCATTTGAGGGTGGTATTGCAAATCCTTAAGGAAAACCAACTATTTCCCAAGTATAGTAAGTGTGAGTTTTTGTTGAGGTTGGTGGCAATTCGTAGTCATATCATCTCTAGTGAGGGTATTGAGTTTGACCCAAAGAAAACCGAGGCGGTTAAAAAGTGGCCTAGACCATTGACTCCAACCGACATAAGAAGTTTCTTAGGTTTAGCAGGGTATATAGGAGGTTATTGGATGGATTTATGTCCATTGCTACTCCTTTGACTAACTTGACCCAAAATATTGTGATGCTTGAGTGGTCGGAGGCATGTGAAAGAAGCTTCCAAATTTTGAAAGATAGGCTTACCTCCTCTCTGGTGTTGACTTTACCGAAGGAAACGAAGTGTTTTGTGGTATATTGTGATGCATCCCGAGTGGGTTTTGGGTGTGTCCTTATGCAACATGGGAAGACAGTAGTATATGCATCTAGACAACTTAAGGTGCATGAGAAGAGTTATCCAACGCATGATCTTGAGTTAGCGGCTGTGGTGTTTTCATTAAAAAATATGGAGGCATTACTTGTATGGTGTTCATGTTGATGTGTATACTGACCATAAGAGTCTTAAATATGTGTTTACCCTAAAGAAGTTAAATCTCCGACAATTAAAATGGTTGGAATTGTTGAATGATATCGACATGAGTGTTCTCTACCACCTCGAGAAAGCTATTATGGTAGCGGATGCTTTAAGCTTATAACCATGGTAGTGTGTCTCATGTGCAAGAAGGGAAGAAATACCTAGTTAAAGATGTTCATAGATTGGCTAGATTCGATGTCCGGTTGGAAGATTCCCCAAATTGTGGTTTCGTGGTACATAATAACTCTGAGTCATCCTCAGTTGTTGAGGTGAAGTCTAAACAACATCTTGATCCGCTACTGATAGAATTGAAGAAATCGATACTTAGTAAGATGACTGAGTCATTCTCGCAATGGGGTATGGTGTGCTAAGGTACCAAAATAGGTTATGTGTATCGGATGTTGATGATTTGAGGAGTAAGTCGTTAGAGGAAGCTCATGGTTACCGATACTCTATCCATCCGGGTTATACCAAAATTTACCGTGATATTCGAGAGGTATATTGGTGGGATGGACTAAAAAGGGACAAAGCGGAGTTTGTAGCCAAATGTCCAAATTGCCAACAAGTGAAAGACGAGCATCAAAAGCCTCGTGGTTTTATCTAAGAAATGGGAGTTCCCACTTAGATGAGGGATGAAATTGACATGAGTAACAAAAAATCCTGTGAAACACACGATCGCCTGCCACTGGAAGGTTTTCTTAACATGGACTTTGTAGTTGGGTTGCCTAGGATGAGAAGGCAAAATGACTCAATTTGGACGATAGTGGATATATTGACAAAATCCGCTTACTTTATCCCCGTTAAGTCTACTTATTCGGCTGAGGAATATAAAAGAATTTAGATAAATAAGTTTGTGAGTCTTCATGGGATCCATTTGTCCATCATATCGGATAGAGGTGTTCAATTCACTTCTCATTTTTGGAGGTCTTTCAAAAAAGGGTAGGGTACACAAGTAAAGCTTAGCACCGCTTTTCATCCCAAAACGGATGGTAAAGAGGAGTGTACTATTCAAAACTTTGAGGATATGTTAAGAGCTTGTGTAATAGACTTCAAAGGAAATCGGGATGATCACTTTCCATTGATTGAGTTCTCCTATAACAATAGCTATCATTCGAGTATTCGATGGCTCCATTTGAAGCACTTTATGGTAGGAGATGTAGATCTACGGTTGGGTGGTTTGAGGTTGCTGAGTATTCTATCCATGTACCCGAAATAGTCTATGAAGATTTGGAGAAAGTTCGTGTTATAATAGATAGGTTGAAAACAGCCTATAGTCGGCAAAGATCCTATACCAACAATAGAAGAATAAATCGTGAATTCTAAGTAGGTGATATGGTGTATTTGAAGATTTCACCTATGAAAGGGGTGATGAGATTCCGTAAAAAAGGGAAGTTAAGTCACCGATATATGGGTCCCTATGAGGTGTTGAAAAGGTTTGGAAAGGTTGCATATGAGTTGAGGTTAGCTAGTGAACTAGCTTCAGTTCATCCGGTTTTCCATGTCTCCATGTTTAAGAAGTGCGTTGGTGATCCCTTGTTCATACTTCCTATTGAAGGTCTTCATGTGGATGAGGACCTTTCATATGAAGAGGTTCCGGTGGAAATAGTAGATCTTCAAGTTAAGAAGTTGAGGAAGAAAGAGGTGGCCTCCGTAAAAGTCCTATGGAAAAACCACCTAGTTGAGGGAGCAACATGGGAGGCTGAGGCCGACATGAAGTCTCGTTATCCTCATCTTTTTCATAATTAAGACTAGTTGTCCTACTAATCAAGATCTCACATGTCGAGAGCACACCCTAGAAGATATGTCACTCTCGAAGTGCGACATGGCGTATTTGACCTCTCGAAGGTCTTGCACAAGCTCTTAGACATCATTCAGTGCATACATGTATGAAAAGTAGTGCGGAATTAAAACTTTTCACACGAAAATAACTTAAAATATCTTTCATATTAAAACAATAGAAAACACTAAGTCTCATGATATGCTATCCTTAGACGCATAGAGTACTTTGGGAAACGACCCATACAATCGAAATACAACAATCTATTAACTATTACAATACTTTGAAATATTAAAGTCTAAAGATGATAATGATGTCCTCGAATAGAGTGAGGACATAACCCAAAATGCTTGAACGATAACTATATTCCAAAATTGGTTCAACGATAAGTTTCACCTATTAAACATACCTTTAGGGATAAACAAAAGAATGGAATTAGTACAAACACATGTACTGAGTATGACAGAATGCATAAAATCATGTGAAATGAACATTTATAAGAAACATGATCTTTTTTATTAAAACATCACATTAAAAGTATAAGAACCACATTTAAGCACCAAACATCAACTTTAGAACCCAATATAAGTCATATGCAATTTAAACCAAATTATAAGATCTTACAGTAACATTACAGTGAACTTCACTATAACCTCAATGTAACTTCAAGTAAAACTCACACATCACAATATAGCATCTATAGCACCTAAAAATCGCACAACCATGGGATCCTCCTACCAAAGGTTATTCTAAGGCTCACTTTGATGAGTTATGAAGCGACCGCCCATACAATCCCTTCACACTCACCTAAGAGATCCTTTAGAGTAGGTAGGATAAGATCATTCTCACTTCATACCATAACATATATACAATATGACATTCTCCTCGCAATGGTTATCAAAATATTTACTTATGTAATTCAAGAAGAGAACACCCATACACCTTCTCCAAGATTACCTAAATAATCCTTAAGACTACCTAAGTTTAGATCATGTCGACCTTATCAATATACTTCTCTATCTAGAGTCATTCTTAAGACTTCCCTAGGTAAGACATGAAGAGACCATTCTTTTGCCCCCTTCAAACCTTAACTAGGAAACCCTTAAACTACTCTAGATAGGTACTTATTCATTTACATGCTTTCTAACTCAAGTCATTATCTTCATTAGTTAACTTAAGAGACATTCAATATATAAGGACATTCAAGTAATGGTCTTGGAGAAGACCTAGGGACTCACTCACTAAAATCTTCAAAGCCTCATTGTGCAATGTCTAGATAACGTCCCATACCACCACCTAAACTTCATAGTACTTCTCCAACACTAGTAGGTATCCCATATGATGAGAATACGAAATAACAGACATAGACCATGGTAGCTAGCCATGGAATCCAGAGTTATAACCTACTTCGATGGAGGGTGTTGTACTGGCCAATGGTAGAACTTGGACACATCCCATGTAGGCACATGGTTAAGGAATGTCAAGGGTTTGTTTATTCACTATTCTCATATTTAAAATAGAGCTACTTCCGAAGCATACTCACTCAGTGATAGCCTTTATTTTCATAAAAGTAGTTCAATAAAGAAGTACATGAAGAGGTTTCATATCTAGTTCATAAATAAATCACATTACACCTTACCAAAGAGGTCCGATAGGGTTGCCTTCCAATGGTTAAGAGGATAGATCAATGACTTTCCTAAGGATGATTTCATGTCGTTCCAGCAAATCAACCCTAAGTCCACTATTAACACTAGAAGGATACCATTACGGCTTTCAACTTCAAGGATATCATAACCTCTCAACGGGGTTGAGGGCTCCATATAATTTGACTTTCTCACTATGTTCAAGTGCACATGTCCATCACATAAACAAGACTAAGGAACTTTATCATACTAAGTCAACAATTCCATATTCTTTTCTATAGGTATCAACTAAGGAACACAAGTCTACCAAAACAAGACGCATCAATACTTCACTTTATCATGTATAACATATCACTTAAGAAATACATAAGTAAACAAGTCAATTATAGTTCAGCCTATACACTACTATAGAACCTTAAATATAACCATCATAAGAATCATATACCACAGTAGGAAGAATCATGTATCAACTCTAAGATTACACATATAAGGACATAGTCATAGTCTAACATGATAACCTAACATTAGTAGAAGAACACTTTCTTTACCTTACTCACATGTAGATATATATGATCATACTTAACATAAATAACCTTCAAAACCCATCATAATATATCAAGTAGTTCCGACAAGGCCATGATCATCATAACTCATAAAGTAATGCCGACGAGGACACATAATTCACAAGTAAAGCACATAGCACCGCCACCATAAGTGGACCTTACAAATCATAACATAATTCAAGACATAAATTAAATAATATAAAGATAATTAGGGCAGCGTACCGCCAATCCAATTTTACCACTTCAATCCATAGCTAAATCATCAAATACAATACCCAAAGGCCCTTACCCATAACAATGATCACCAATATAATTCAATACTTACAATAGACAACGAATAAAATATCATACAACATATAGTTATGAATTTTGTGCAGCATACTAACAATTCTAACATGATTCTATCATAATTCAATAGCTCTAATAAAAACTACGTAAGAATTCAATAGAATTAATTCATAATCAAGTCACCCACAAAGTAGACAAAAACTAGGGTTCATGATTTCCATGAGTTCATAGAATAATTAGGTTAAAATAATTTAATTAATATCAATTCAATCAATATATAATGATTCACAATGTTTTATGCAAGAACCCATGGATAGATATCCAAATAGGATAATTTCATCTTTCAAAGACTTTGGAAATCACATTGAAGTTTGGCTCCTTGAAGAAAAGAGATTCAAGGATGAATACTATACCTCAATTGATACTAGATCATGAATTTTATGAAGTATTGATGAAGAATCACCAACCAATCTTCAATCCAAGCTCTAACTTCAGTTTTGACATCAATGGACTTCTAGAGAGTTTCTTAGAGATTTTGGGTATTGATTTGGAATAATGAATTCATCTAGGTGTTTAGGACTTATAAATCTATTTAAAATACCTAAAATACCCCTATAAAACCTCCCAAACATTTGTTTGGATGTGGGGTGAAATTACCAATTCACCCCTTCACATTACAGTGAATCAGAGGAAATTGCAGGCACCATCGACGGTTGCCCATCGACGGCTCGTAGGTCAAGAGCCGAGCCATCCTGGGCGACCTTAGTTTGGTTCATATACTTGCCTTTGTGATCTTAAGCTCCGTAGTCAAGGTCACCATCGACACCCTCCACCTACGGGGCGTCGACCAGCCTATTGGGCGTCGATTGCCTCAATAGATGGGACTGCCTTAGGCAGTTTTGCCTACCAACATGTGTCCTTCCTCAAGGACCCTTGGTTGGTCCGTGGGGACTTTTGCACAGATGTTTCCAACCCGAATATGTACGTACACAAGTTTAGGACCTTTCACATCAATTCAATCCAAAATGAACACGTAAACTTCGACGAAACATACTAAGACACACAAGGTCGTTTCAAAGCAAACCTTTCTAACGTCATAGACGTTCTTGGAAATTTGACCTCCAAACTTAATGAAACCGTACACACAGCCTCCAAACATCATTTGAACTTATTTTAGGACCTCAAAACATCAAGATACAAGCGATAGTCTCTAGTTTCACCTAAGTCGTTTTAGAGGTGTCACAAATGAAAAAAATGAATTAATTTGAATTTGGATTGTTTTGAAATAATATTCATTTTATGGTAAAGAAAATTTAATGCTAAAATGAGTTTTCATGTGAAAAGGCACTTTTGCTTGATTTGCACTTTTTTGTGTATTTGATGTATTGTTGCCTTCATGAAATAGTAATGAGCATGTTGATGTGTTGAAAGCAGTTTTGGCATAAGTGACTTGATGATTATGTTTATCTCATGTTGATATAGAGAAGGAAATTCCTCATGTTCTGATGTTGAGCTCTTAAAAATGTAGTAAATTGCATTTTGAGTTGGTATGTGTAAATGACATGTTGATATGTTGATTTGAAAGGTAACTCATGTTGGTTTTGTATTTTGTTGGTTGGGATGCTAGTATTGAGTCTATATCTTTTCCCTGCAAAAAATTTTAGTGTCATTCGGGGACGAATGTTCCTAAAGGGGGGGGGGGGAATAATGTAACACTCCGAAAGTCCACGAACTAATCTAGAGCCTCACATGTTGTTATAAGGTTAGTAAAACTTTTCTAAGACCTGAAATAATGTGTACAAGTCATTTAGGAAGTTTTATAGTCAAGACGTCATGGAACGTCCATGACATCCGGAGATTAGTAAAATAGAGGTGTAACACTCTTAAAGTCAAAGACCTAATCTAGATCCTCACATGTTGGTATAAGGTTATTAACACTGTCATAAGGCCTAAAATAATGTTAATAAACCATTTATGAAGTTTTGGAGTCAAGACTCTGACAACCCAAAAACGACTATGCTAATAAAGGCCTAAATGTACCTAGAATGCCTAGGTTAGATCGGGTTCACACAGATTGATGCGCGTGGAACCAGACCTCTGAACCTATGCACCAGACAAGCCAACCAACTTGGTGAGTTAGTTGATCTAGGCATAGTTGGTTCCAGCCATGTAGTGTACCCGAATACCAGGATTCACCCGGATGAGTCTTAACCGGACTTAGAGGGTTAGTCCTAGGTTTTAAGGGTTCTATGGGTATAAAGGTAATTTTGGGGCTAGGGGTAGTATAGTAATTACCCTAGGATGATATTTAATTAATTAAATAGAGATATTGATTAGTCAAAATAAGTCAAATCTCGGTGGTCAAACCCGAGATTGACCTTACCTCCACAACTCGTGTTCTAGCCGAGTTGGAAGCATAATGAAGTACAAATTAATTGATTTAAAATTAATTAAAATAAGAAGGGTCATTATAATAACTTAATATATATTTTATGATATGATTTTACCATTTTAATTGTGTTAAATAAGTCAACAATAATTCCCACAAAATGGGGCGCATGACTCCCACTAGGAGAGTGCTTCATGCCAACTCTTAATTCATTATCTCATCTAAAACGTTTTTCAGCATTATTTTAAAATTCAAAAACAGAAAAATAAAGTAATCCTACTGATTCTAGATAGTTCTAGGCTGCATTCATCACTAAAAAAATTTTTTACGCCTAAGTGCTTTAAGAAATCACGTAAAGAAATTTACTTGGGAACAAGAATCAAAGCTCTGAAGAAAGGTTTGTGTGTGGGTGGAAACGTGTGGTTGTGGCTCATTGTAAATGCTAAAAAGGTATGGGTTTTCTTCTCTCTTGGTCCCTTTCCCAAGAGTCCCCTAAGGTTCAGTACGTATTCCAATCGAAAACTAAGGTTGCCCCCGTTGCATGCCCCTGTCATTAGATACTATGAACGAATTGATGCATGCGTTGGTATGACTTCTGGTAGATGATTTTAGGAATGATTGTGGTTGTGTGTAATGTATGTTACGGGCTGTTTATGATTTGTTATGTACGTCCGAATGTTGAATGTCATATGTGCACAAAACATGTTGGTTTCCGTAATTGTATTGTTACTGTTGACTTGAAGAAAATGGTGAATCATGTGTTATGCAATGTTGTGTGTTTAACATGCAAAAGAAATCGTGATGTTCATAAATAAGAAAGTGAAAGTAAAGTCCTTAATGAATTGGTCAAAAGTATATGTAAAACTATGAGTTAAACGCCTAGGCTAAATGTAAGAAAGTAAATTAAAACTTTATGTTAAATGAATAAGGTTTCGGCTAGTCACTAATATATATGAAGAGGAATAGTTGCTGCCATTTAGGGTGAATCTCAAAATTCTTAAGGTCCTAATACTAAGAGGTTAAGCCTTAAATAAAATAAAAGAAAATAGGTGAGAGAGGGGATTTGAACTTGAGAAGGTTGAAAGAAGCTTGGAATTAAAAGATAAAGAAAATAGTGAGGGAAGGGGGATTCGAACTTGGCTCCTTGGCCAAGGGTGTGAGATACATAAATCTCACACCAAAATAAAGTAATAAAAGATGAGGCCGCTGGGATTCGATCCCACATCCTCTTGGCCGAATTTAGGAAGACACTTAGCACTCTAAATAATTAAAAATAAGGTACTGCCGAAGGGATTCGAACATGGGTCCTCTTGGCCGAATTTATAGAGACACTTAACACTTTAAATAATTAGAAATAAAGTGTTGCCCAAGGGATTCAAACATGAGTCCTCTGGGCCGAATTTATGGAGACACTTAACACTGTAAATAATTAAAAATAAAGTGCTGCCCAAGGGATTCGAACATGGGTCCTCTTGGACGAAATTGGGAGACACATAAGTCTTACATACAATTAAATAAAATGCAGCCACTAGGGATTGAACTTGGGTCCCTTGGCTGCATGTGTAAAATCCACAAGTCTTACACAACATATACTTAAATGGTCATGAAACACTTAGTCAATTATGAGTAACCGGAATTGGGTAAGAACATGAGTTAATGATAAGATTATTAAATGAACATTCACGTAATGAGCTGAGAAATTATATTATACTATGATGCTAATGAAAACAGTGACAACATGATAAGAGGCTAAGATGAATGGTGAGACAAGTCTCAACCAAGCCTAAGTAAATGTTACCAAACGTACTCACCTATGGGAGTGTAGAATGATGTAGGAGTCAAGTCTCAAGCATATTCCAAAAGAAAGGGTTAAGAATGAATTCATAGTTAATATGTAAAGAAAAGAGTGACTACATGATGATAGGCTAGTGCAAGTGAGACAAGCTGCATCTACGCCTAAAAAGCAATGTCACTTAATGCAATTTCTAAGAGAGCATATCTATGTTAACCGATGAACAAATAATGAAAGGTGAGTAAAGATGAAATGAGACGATGTTAAGAAAGAACAGGGTGGCACCACAATATGAGGCTAGTGCAAGTGAGACAACTTGTACCTACGCCAATATAAGGTCACCAAAAGTACTCACCTAAGAGAGTGTTGAATATAAAGAGACAAGTCTCAACCACACTCTATATGTAAGTGTAAGGACAATTCACACTTAATACGTAAAGAAGAGATTAGAAATCATCTGATGAGCTATGACTACCTCATGCTAGAAGCAAGTTTTGATGATGTATGAGTTCAATGTAAAAATGAACTTTAAATGGAGCACCGATAGGCTAGTTATGAGTGGTGATGCCTTCTTTCGGGAAGGGCGGTGGTTCACATAAATCTCATGAGATGAGACTGTCCACCAAGGTTTGTATGGGTGTCCCTAAATCTCCTAGTCTTTTAACTATGCTGTCAACATAGGGAACTAGCTTGGTTCGAATCCATGAAGCTAGAATGTTTTGGTTTCACCTTGGCCAGTGACTTCACCTCTTTTCGGTGTGGGGAAGACACCGGATTTCATGAGCTCACATGATCTATGTCAGTTAAAGTTGAAGTTCCTCAAAGTATGAAAGATAATGAAATGAACGATACCGAAGGTGTTTGTGCAAGACAATCAGGAGGTGAGACCGAATCAAGTATTGACATTAGGTCATTCTTGGTCATTGCACTTCATGATCCCGATGAGAGTCTTAAACTTCATCTTAGGTATAGTTGGTGTTCACACCAGCCTATGAATGAATGAAATGAATAATGTGAAGTACAAATGAACGAATGAAGCAGGCTCTCTGTTTGCTAAAGGAGACCCTCAGATTGAGATCCCATATGTTGGGCCCTCACTTGAGATGTCTTAATGCTACGTCCATGATTCCAAGATCTCATGGAAATGAAATATATACTATATGAAACATGAAATGTATATTATGTGAACCTATGTGTGTATGATGTGTGACATATTGATGGCATGACCTTCCTATTACCAAATAGTCAAAGTCAAGAGACTTGACCTTCTAAGAAAGCATGTTGATTAGGAAAAGCCATCCTTGTTCATGCATTACCGTTATCTGTTGTTACATGTACCCATACTTAGTACAAGTGTGTACTAATTCCATACAATATTACTATTTTAGGTGCAGGCTCAGGTGGATGTTGAGGGTATTATTGCAGCTGTTCGGACTCAGAGATTTCATCCGGACATGGTAGGTCCTCATGCGTTCGAGGATGCCTGCCTTTATATTTCTTGCTTAGTATTAGGTTTGAACTAGTGGGGTAGGTTCCACTAGTGTTTCTTTCCTATTTTATTCAGACGCTTGTAATGATGCCGTTTTGGCAAGTATTACTTATGACATGAGATTCCATTTCTTTCAAGTTGCATGATCTTATAATTAGATGGTTGATGTATGAGCAATGAACCTTCTTACAAATATGCGTTTATATGAATTCTATGTATACTTCAACTATAAACAAAAAGTTTTAAATTTTGCACTAAAATTAATCGTATGAATGTGATGAATGCAAGAAGATGATTGTCTGGATCTCTGAGAGGTCAACGACACCGGTTGCAATTCAGATTCCAGAATCCGGGTCATGACAAAGACATCACGAAACATCACAGATGTCCGGATTCTAGTGCACTTTAACTAGTAAAATGCCCTTAGGTTTCGTGATGGTTTAGCAGTGTCATATGAGCTCTAAATCTTGTATAAAGCCTTTAAATAGGTAAAATAATGTATATAAGGTGAAAAGGTCCAGGTCCGACCCCCCAAGGGTTGCCCTAGGAGTCCACGAAAGGACCCAAAATTTAGCCAAGAAAACTGCCAAAGCAGCAGCCAAATTGCACTTCGCTGAAATGGGACCGCCTTGCGGAATAGGTCCCACTTAGACCAAAATTCTTGGTCTGTGTCGCGGGCAAGTCGCGGACTCTACTGTCTCAAAATTGTATTTAGAAAATCTTGCGAGAGCAGCTCAGCGTCACAGCCTTGTTCCCCAACAAAAATCTAAAATTTGGAATTCAAGTTTGACTTCATTAAAGGGTTAGCGTAAGTAAGGGGTCTTTTGGTATTTCGGGGGGGGGGGTCTATATATTGATTTCCAATAATTTTTCCCTCGCATTTACTCATTCAAATCAAATCCTTAAATCAAAATCCAAAAGCTCTCACCTCTCTCTACTTTCCTCTTTGTTAAATCTCTATTGAATGAAGAACAAAGCTTGAAAAATAAGACCAATGTCTCTAGAATTTCAAATTAATTTCGTTTATTAAGCTTCATTAAGGTGTGGGTTCTTCTTTCTTGGGATTTCTTTCAGCAGGATGTTCTTTCAAAGTTGATTTATAAATTACCCAATTCCAAGGGTTTTCTTCTACAAATGGGTTTTCTTCTAAACTTGAAATTGATGATTGATTATGTCTAATTGTGATTAACCATGGCTAATTAAGTGTAGATTTTTTAGTAATTGATGCTAATCACGGGAAATTTTGTGTGGATCATGTCCCTTCCCCAATTTCCCAAATCTTGAATCCTACTTGTGAATTGATGGGAATTGAAGAATGTGTTGATTGTTAGACTTGTCTTAACTATTCTAATTCATTAATGGACTGAATAGTGTAATGTATTGTTTGTATTGGATCTATTGTTTGAAGAATTCATGATTAACCCTGTTCCCCTTATCGTAGGTTATGAATTGACATTAATTTGGATAGTGATGATACAATTGACCTAGTTATTGTATGGATTACTATTGTATGATGTTATTACACCTATTATTGAATAAAATTGATTGGTTGATGGTAAGACCATGATGATGGCTTTTGAAGGAGATTGGGTAAGTCTTTATAATCTTGAACATTTACTTCAATTGTGATGGCTTGTACTGGGTGATGAAGTTCAATTGAAGCATATCTTGTGAATTTATTAAGTAGGTGTTGGTATGATGATACAATTGAAATATCTTGATTATGTGAATTGTGATATTATTATTAAAATGAAATGATATAAGGTTTGTTATGAATTAGCTATGTGCCTTACTATGACATGATGATGATAATGTGTTAATCTCACAAATGAAGGGTTGCAATGAAAGGACATTCTCATGCAATTCGTAATGAGTTAATGACTATGACTATACAAGGATTTAGTCTCGTATGCCCTAAACTAAGTTATGATTGATAAAGAAAGACATTCAAAAGTGACTCTAGCTTAGAAACAAGTGAACTAGTAGTGAGAAGTTTCCGTTATCAAGTAGAGAAGGTAGGTTCACTATTGTACTAATTAGATTGGAGACTATAATGCATGGTGCATAAAGAGGGTCCCAAGAACATCTCCTATTTCTTGACCTATGTTGCCCCCATAGGAATACTAGCTAGTGGATCCACATAAATGCTATGTTCATGTTTTGGTACTACGTTCGAAAGTAGTCCACCTTCTTATGGTGTAGGGTTTCATTACAATGGATTCCACATTATATCATGTGGTCTATGTCGGTTAAGGAAAGATGTTCCCGAAAGTAAAATGATGTAATAAAGTGAAATCTAACTAGGAGGACTTAAGGGGATTGACTTAGTCTAGGTAGGGGTATGTGACTCTACCTATACATTGCACTAGTTGGCCTTAAGAGATGTTCTAGAAGGAGTTCTTATGTTCTTTTTATTTTATAAGGCGAATGATATGCATATGTTTACTTTATATGTTAATGATACTATATGATGTTTGTTTCACTTGTGAACATGTTATTGGTCTATATTGTTAAATATGATGAGGAATACTCATGATTCTATGTTATGTGAAGTTAGACATTATTTATGATCCTTTTGTTTGCTTACTTGGTTGAGTGGGGTTATGGGGCTTGACTTGGTTATTGCACATGTAAGCTTGGTAAGGTGTTATGAGAAATGGTCTTATTTATATTGTAATGTTATGAACTCTTATATATGCTTTGTTGTTATAACATGATGTTGGAGTTGTTTTGGCTATGAGTTATAATATGCTATACACATGTTGACTTGACTTTACTTGATGATGTGGGTCTTGTGTTGTAAATGGTCATGTCCTAAGGAATGTGTGATTATTGGCTTATATGGGTTCTTGGATGCGTATAAGGCTTTTCAAAGTAACTTAGAATGGTTTTGAACAAATGTCCCTCTTTGTATGATTTTTAAGTTTATGTGTGCATATGTTCCCATACTTAGTACAAGCGGTGTACTAACCCATATTTCTCCATTTTGCCCAAACATTTTAGGTTCCGGTCGTTGAAGGGTTTGAGGCCAATTTTCCCGAAGGCTTGGAATATTTCTCCAAGTGTGGCTATGTCCTCAAGATCCACGGATGATGCCTTTGTCAATTCTACCTATGTGACTTGATATAGTATAATGACATTCGTTTTACACTTATTGTTCAAGATATTATTGTAATCCCTAAGTGGCATTTATACATTGGTGTGAGGTCTATGCCCATATTATTCTATTCCGTTTAGATGGTTTTATATGAGACATCCCTATTAAGACTATATTGTGTATGTTATAGATATGTGACATAAAAGTAGAAGACTATGTAAGCTTCTTATTGCGAGGAGTCTAAGTAAACTCCCTATGTATATATTATGTGTAAGCGAGAGGTCTATGTAAACCTCATGATGTAGATGTAGATGAAAAGTTTTAATTTTTCCGCTCTTCTTAACCTACGAATATAATGATGAGTGATAAGAGGCTAGTCTTAGTCCTCTCCGAGAACGACGACGCCGGTTGCGTCTAGGGGGTTCTCCCGGGATGTGACAAACTTTGTATCAGAGCATGGGATTGAATATCTTTAGGGTCAATGTCTCATTAAATCACGTCTATGTAGACTTTTATTCATAATTGTGAAGGGTACCACACTTATGAATGAGTGATTATGTGATGCTTAGGAAACTCTCATTTTCTTGCATTCGTATGTCTTGCCTCTAGATTCTTATTTTTTGTGCTTTCACCTAAACATTTTATCGTGGTTATAGGTATGACTACTAGAAGGGCAGCCTCAAGACAGGACGAAAAAGGGATTGCTAATGCCGGAGCACATGACAACCAAAAGCCTCCACTTGACCAAGTTCATATGAGTGATCGAGTACTGGTTGTTCCTCAACCTATGACGGATGGAAAGATAAAGTCGTCTTCTGTCAATTTAGCCCAAGCAATGACCTCTCAAGCCAATATCGTCACTTCTCAAGTCCAAGCTATGACGGCTGAACGAAATAGGGAGATTATACCTTGAGTGCCTCAACATGCTGACACTATGGCTTCTCGTTTGAGAGACATTAGTAGGATGAACCCAATGTTCTTTGATTCGAACGCGGATGTAGACCCTCAAGATTTCCTTGATGAGGTATATAAGATTCTCTATGCTATGGTTGTGACCTAGATTGAGAAGTCCAAGGTGAAGGCCTATCAACTCAAAGATGTGGCCCAAACTTGATACATTCAATGGAGGCATTATATGTAATGGCTCGGAAGGTTATTTTTGTAATTTTTTGTATATTTATTATTTTTACCCCTCTCGATAGTTGCTCCGGATTATTTTTAATCAGTTGATGAAGTTGGTTTGAGAACTTTAAACTATTCGATAATTACGATTACTCAATTGATAGATATTTAACAAATAATTAATTTATTTAGTTGATAATAATGGATTAAGCCTAAATTTTTTTTAAGACCCTATACTATTTGACCCAGATATATATTTATTAAAATAAGTAGTAGGGTTTGTCACTTTAGTACATAAGTAATTTTTATCTAAAAAGAAGATTAAAGAGAGGAACAAAAAACTTAACCTATGCGTGCAGCAAACAGAGGCGTCGTGGCTTCTCAGGTACGATCTTAGTTAGATTTATTAGTTTGTGAAGATTTATTGTTGTGCAGTGATATCAATTAGTAGTCATTCATATTATGAACTTCTTGTATTGGAATAAGACAAATATGTAAGTACAATAATTGGTCTGAATTATATTTAATAATTAGGAAAAGTTTTGGGTGAGATATTCATGTAAGATGATTACTTATAATATAATAATGATAAGAATTTATTCAACAATTGTGTATAGGCATATAGAATGAGTCTTATATATTTTTCATTATGTTCACTAATCTACTTGGTGTAGTGTTTTTATAACATTCGACTTATTGGTAGACTTTTCTAATAATTATCATATTAAGAACAAAGTTTGATATATTGGGATATGTAATTGAATATTGAGTGGATTATATTATGTGAAAGATATTAAGATTGTATTGTTTGGAAAACATTATGACTTAACCTTAGACTTGAATTTTGAGAATTATGAGAGTTTGAATATTGTTTGGCATCAAGATTAGGAGCGTAATCATAGATTTGGGTGACTCTTTGGGTCTTGGCAAGACTCATAGTGATATGAGTGTTGTTAATTTCAAAATCTTATTGTGGTTATAATGTAAATATATTGTATTTATTTGGGAGCTCAACGAAAGTGGAAGGCTCAAGTGAGAGAGTGAGTTCTTGATTATTTGAGGCAAGTGGATTTCTTAACTCTTAATAAGTGTATGGAATGTGTGTATTTTCTTGTTGTGTATGGAATGTGTGTATTTCCTTTTTGTGTATGTTAGGGAGTAATGGGACTTGGTGGTGGGTTGACTTGTCCACATTGATTAATTTTAATGATGAAAAAGTGGCAACAAAAGGCAATGTGATTAATTGTTTATATGTGATGTTTTGAATAATGTTTGAAGGCTTGTTGTGTCATTGTTGATGTGCTATCATATATGTGTTGTTGTGAATTGCACAATGTTATGAAAATGGTCATCTACTCATTATTTGTGTGAACATGTATTTTGCATTATTCTGAGACATGGTTGTGACAAGTGTTATGAGCATTGAAAAAGAATTAGAACTTAAAGAGGATGTACCATTTTTAGGGACGTATCGTGCGCCGCAATGTATACTTTATTTCGAGGGACGTATCACACGCCGCGATGGATACTATATATCGACGAACGTATCGCATACTGCAATGGTTACTATTATCGAGGGTCCTATCGCACACCGCGATTGATGAATGGAAAAATATATCCCCCATTACTCCCAGACTAAGAAACATCGGGTGTGTATCACTAGGTAAAACATGCATCATTATACTTGATATTGCATTTCATTGCATTGCATATATTTATCATTAGTGAACTTGATATTCTGTTTTACTGATCCTGTGAATGCCTTTCTGCGGACATGTGATTGATGAATATTGAGCTTGTTGTTGGGGATATTTAATTTGTTGAAGTTTTGTTGTTTAGGATATGTAATTTGTTAAAGTGTTGTTGTTGAGCATATGTAATTTGTCAAAGTGTTGTCGTGGAGGATATGTAATTTGTCTAAGTGTTGTTGTTGAGTTATGTGCTATGTAAACTGTGAGTTGTTAGGTTGCAATGATTTTTCTGCAGATTGTAGTTATTGAGGTTCGTTTAGGGTGATAGGAGTACCCGTATTTTATATATTTAGCTTGTGTTTTGAAGTTTACTTGTTGAGTACCGTGTGGTTTGGTACTCACCCCTTGCTTCTACAATTTTCTTGTAGGTTACTAGCCCAGAACCTTGTGATATATTCTCTTCTTTTCTGAGGCTTCTTGAAGATTAGTGAGGTACCTATTTGTCATCTCAGCAGGCCTTCTTACTCCTGCTTATGATTTTGTTCTACTCTAGAAACAAAGTCATATGACAGTTATATTTTTTTAAAATTAAATTATAATACTTTAGAGACTTGTACACGTGAGATTTAAGATGACTTGTCGTGGTGGGATATGACGATTGCCATGACGTCAATTTTTGAGTTGTGACAAAATTGTATCAGAGCCCCAGGTTTATAGGTCTCACGTGTGAAGACGTCGAGTCTAAGTACAGTCTCGAGGATCAGTACAGAGACGTCTGCACTTATCTTTGAGAGGCTATATTGACTTTAAGGAAAAATCTTCATTTTTTTAATATCTATCGTGTGTCCTTAGTTCGATTTGATTCTTATCGCTTCGCTCCATTTACCTTCACTTATATGATGACTCGTACGTTGTTCCTCCTGTGAGTATTTGGCGTATTATATATGTTTTGGGTGTTAAATTTTTTTACAAACGTGAAAGTGCTAGACTTATGGAAAGATGTGTTGTCAAATTTTGAATGTTCAATGGTTTGCATAGATTGAGTTAGGTTATGACTTAACGAAACATTTTGAGGACATTTGAATTATGAGGTTGAGCAATAATTTGAGGGATTTTATGAATGTGTTTATAAAGAGAATAGTACTTCTGTGGTAAAATAATATCTTGAGTAGTTTGATAATTGGAAGTGGAGTAATTAAAATGATGGATAGATAACGAACAATGTTAATTTGAATACTACAATTAGTGAAGTTATCATAACATTAATGGTGTAACGACCCAAAAGTACACCTTAGAAAAAGGGAGCACCCTTAGGTCGGAATAATTGCGTACTTGACCTTTCGTAGGTCTTGTATAAGCCATAACTATCATTCATTACAAAGACATGAAAAATAGTGCGGAATATAAATCTTTTCATGAATAAAAAAATAAAAGAAACATCTTTCATAAAAGTTAAGGAGTGATCTCGTCTTCACTAGACAATTCAAAGACATGACATAAATATCTTAGGGACACGGCCCTTTACATTGAATAAAAAATACATAATAAGTGTTAATGCTAGGAACTAAGAAATAGAATTATGCCCTCGGATATATGAGGATAAGCATTAGTCTTGAGAGAGTCTTTCCCAAGCTTGTCTTATAGTCTTCAAACTTGCCTCCAACCTATACTTATTAAGAATAGAAAACAATGGAGTTAGTACAAAACAGTGTACTAAGTATGGCATATGAAAAAACATGCAAAAAGAGACATTTTAGTAAAATAAGCTTTCATGCCAAATAAGTAAACCTTCATGAATTTAGAGTTCAAATGGCATAAGAATCACCATTAATCATATAAAATAAAACTCTCATAATTTTAGAACCAAAAGATCACTTTTACAGTAAACCAAACCAACTTTACAGTGAACACAGTGAATCATTGACAACATTAGAGTGAACCATTCATTCCAAGCATAGTGAACTCATTTCCTTTTGAGGTTTCCCTAAGAAAGTTATCCTAAGACACTATTAACTAAGACAAGAAGGGACCTCGCATACACCTCCTTCAAGACACACCAAAGCGATCCTTAAGACTACCAACCATGGGCTTACCTCGCACGGGAAACAAGTCCGCACTCTTGGCCAGACATTTGAAGGATATTCATACATAAAAGAATTTCATGTAAGTACCCTTCTCCAATAAGACTTATAAGTAACACTAAGTGCAATGTGAGAGTAGCATCTCATACTACTACTCCAACTTTGTGCTCATTGAGGGTTCCCTTGGAATACACACTCTACATTAGTCATTTATAACATCATTTCATAGAACTTATCTTTAACTTGTTTCTTTAACATTAGACCTTAAGTCATCTAACTTCATTTGCAACACATCATAACTCATTCATACACTTCATATTAAACACATCAAGACTCCCCTTTCGGAAGGTTTAATTTGTGCAATGGATAGATGACGTTCCATACCACCACCTACCCTAAGTAGTACATTCTATTAGGAGAATTATTTCTTTCATTTTTTTGTGGGGGAATAGCTTTAATCTACTTAGACCATGAGATCTAGACATGGAATCCTAATACTACCCTTATCGGATGAGGGTCCCCCACTTGCCTAGGGTGGGGTCATTCTCTTAGATTTTACATGGCTTTGTCCAATAGCTACACCTGTGAGGACGCATAGTTAAGGGATAAGGATATTACTACTAAGTAACTCACTCTCTACTAAAGGAGTACTCATCTCAAGAGGTACATTGGGTAGAACATCTCTACTCACAATTTGCACCCACCCCTTCTTTAAATCCTCTCAGTGCTAAGCATAACTCCCCCACGGAGTCTTAAACATTCATTACTAAAGGTCAAGGATAACTTTTGGACATCCCATCTCAACTCACAATGAGTATCCATCCTCCAACCTACATTAGAAAGCTCTTGGGAGGTAGTGAGGTTGCTACTAAGCATTTCATCTCAACTCACAATGAGTGTTCACCCCAAAACTCCCCTTTTAATTTACATTCTTTAAATTCTATCATTAACTCATTCAATGTGTGAGTGTGTGTGTACATATGAGCACACCTTTCACATAAATTATCACTTTTATAACATTGGCTTCAAAACATGCTTACCTCTTCATTCATTATATTACACACTTTGACATGTTTCACATAATCATATAGTTCCTTCAGACATTTTCTCTAGCACACTTTACATAACAAACTCCATAAAGCATATCAACAAGAACAACCTCAGTATCATCTGACTTCACATAACAAGCTTCATAAAAGCACATCAACAAGAACATAATCATTTCATCATACTTCACATATTATTCCTTCATGTCCTTATTCATAATACACAAGTAGATTCACATTCATATATTTCAAGTAAATACCGCCACCAAAGGTGGACCATACCACTTAAGAGCATTTCATAATAAGAGTTAAGCAATGTAACCAAATTACCATTAATGCAAGCTTTAACCACCTATAATCAATTCCTCAATAATAATTCATGAAATAGCCCTTAGGGCTGTAGCTAAGTCACACTTTAAGCATAAAGAAACGCTAACTCTAACATTATCAAATCATGCTCATTAGACCCATTTTCTTAAGTCAAAAGTTTATAAAAATCAATAGCATGGTTTCATTGAAGTTTTAGCATTAAAGTCACCAACTAACATTAGAAATAGCATATTTGAATCCTTTAAAACATTTTCATGCAAGACCCATACTTAGAGTCCAAGAGAGAAGAAGTTAGGGTTTGAAAACCTCTTTTGAAGTTCCTTTGAAAAGGCTCCTTGAATGGAAGAGAGTTCAAGTATGACTACCATACCTTAATGAGAAGAAAACCCATTAATTATTTATGAAGAAACGTCCGCCAACAGCCCTCCTAGTTCTTCATTGAGTCTTAGCTTCTATTGAGTTTTGAGAGAGTCTTTTTTTAGAGAGAGTTTTGAGTTTTGGGAAATGAAGTTTAAAATTATGTCTATGCGTTTGAACACTCTTAATATACCTAAAAGACCCTAAAAATATCATCCTAGGTTTATAAAAGACTTGGGGTGAATTTAACAAACACCACAAGCCAAGGCATATTTTTGCAGCATTTCACAGCACCGTCGACGCCTCCTCACAGACGGGACGTCGATGCGCCGACGTCCCATTGATGAGGGCTCGTTGGTTGAGTATGCAACTCACAAAACCTGCAGACTTGCAGATCCAATAGATGGACCAAGTCGACGATACCTCGATTGGTCTACTGGCCGTCGACTGGTTCTTTAATGAACACTGTTTAGGCAGTTTTGGGTCTAAGTCTTGGGCCCTTCTCTATGGACCATCGTGGGTCTTAGGTGGGATCGTACCCAGACGTTTAACCCCTATACAAAGTTTTATAGGTTTTAGGAACATCCCACATCGATTTGAAACAAAACGAACACGTAAAACTTACTAAAACATATGAGGCCACACAAGCACTTTCTATGGCCTATCTTCCGAACGTCATCAACGTTCTTGGATGTTTGACCTCCAAACGTCACCAAAATTCACACGCTATCTAAGAACATCATTATAACTCATTTTAACACAAATTTAACTCATGAAACATTCACTAATCTCTAGTTCACCTTAGTTCGTTTTAGGGTGTTACATCACCCCCACATGAAACAACATTCGTCCTCGAATGATACTAAACTTTTTTAAGAACATCAATGAATTACTAGAAGAACTTAATACACCAAATCAAGGCTGAAGAATTCATAATAAAAGCACCAAACTCATAAGGAACACCAAGTACACATTGACAAGAATTTTACTATGCAACACAGGCAACTCTTGGAAAATAACCTCCACACTTCAAAACACATTCTCATTCTTCATTTATGGAGGAACTACCTTCTCCAGAATTAAACATGCTCATATGCATCATTATTAAACACATTGAAATCATTATTCATGAAAAAATGCTATTTGTCTAATTTTTGAACTTCTTTACACTGAATGCAAAATCATAACAGTGAAACATGCTAAAAATTCATTAATCCATATTTCAAGCAATTTTAACATGAAGGCATGACAACATGAGAGACAAAATCATACTAGCTCACATTATAACATGATAAAACAACTTCGAAGCAATTCAGCACTATCATTAGCTACACCTTAACATGATAAATATAGGTTGACTAACTATTCTCCCAATGTAATCATGATATCATCAAGATCATACAAAACCTTATACAATCAAAGGCACTCATAACATAAAGAGAAATGCAACTTATACTAATATGCAAAACTCTTAATCATTACAAAACTACCAAGGATTTAGGTTTCAAGCATGAATAAGGATAGAAGGAAAGATAAGGAGAACGACCACCTTTCTACTCAACTGATTCTCCCCCACTTAGGATAAAGCCATCTTCAAGGTATCATTCTCCAAAGTACCACTATGCCTCTCACGTGGTAGGAACTCGCATTACCCTCAACTCATGAACATCAAGACTAAACATCAACCTTACAAGTCAAGCATAACACTCTCCTCTTAGGATTAGATCTTAGATAAACTCTCTTAAGCATAACCTCATTCAACTCTTAGGCTCCTCATAGCTCAACCTCATAAAATGGAAACTCCTTTCTCACAACATTACCACATTCTTTCAACACTCCTCAAATTTACACCTTAGTTCTTTTACTATCATTGTACACAATCACAATATATCTCATTTTCCACAAAAAAACATCATTCAAGTATTTCGACTCATACAATGCTTACAACTACATCACCATACAATTTCACATCATAATACTTCAAACCTCATAAGTTACCCATAGCCATAAATGGAATCACATCACAATCCTCAAAACTAACCTTCACATATACTCTTTTAGCCACAAAACCATCATAAGCATCAAAACTCACTTTTCTCTCCCTCAAACATTGAAACATCTCCCTATCCTAGCAATCACACCTAGAAAACAACCGGACAAAGGAGAAGAAGAGAGAGACCTTATGGAGTTAATTTCTATCGCACGATACAAGAGTGATGAAGAAAGTGAAACTCTATCGTCCTATAGCCTCTCGCCCATGGATGTGTCGCGACTCACACCGATGAACAAGACTCTACTAGACGTGGCTTGTGAGACTTTAGACCCAAAACCTATTTCCCATAAACTTATGCTATGATACCAAGTTTGTAACAACCCGAAAGTACCCCCTAGAAGAAGGGAGCTCTCATAGGTCGGAATAGTTGAGTACTTGACATTTCGGAGGTCTTGTACAAGCCTTAACTATCATTGATTACATAAGGCATCAAAAGTAGTGCTGAATTTAAAACATTTCACGAATAAAATAATAAAAGAAAAATATTTCATAAAAGTTAAGGAGTGATCTCGTCTTCACAAGCCAACTTAAAGACACGACATAAATATCTTAGGGACACGGCCCTTTACATTGAATGAAAAATACATAATAAGTCTTAATGCTAGGAACTAAGAAATAAAATTAAGTCCTCGAATATATGAGGACATATATTAGTCTTGAGAGAGTCTTACCCAAGATTGTCTTCTATTCTTCAAACTTGCCTCCAACCTATAGTTATTAAGTATAGAAAAGAATGGATTTAGTAGAAAACAATGTACTAAGTATGACATATGCAAAAACATGCAAAAAATATTATTTTACTAAAATAAGCTTTCATGCCAAATAAGTAAAACCTTCATGAATTTAGAGTTGAAATGCCATAAGAATCACCATTAATCACATAAAATTGAACTCTTATAATTTTAGAACCAAAAGATCACTTTTAAATTAAACCAGACCAACTTTAGAGTGAACACAGTGAAACAGTGACATTAATCCCAAGCATGGTGAACTCATTTACTTTTGAGGATTCCCTAACAAAGTTATCCTAACACTCCCAAATGTAAGACAAGAAGGGACCGCCCATACACCCCTGTCAAGACACACCAAAGCGATCCTTAAGACTACCAACCATAGGCTTACCTCGTACGGGAAACAAGTCCACACTCTTGGCTAGACATTTCAAGGACATTCATACATTAAAGAACTTCATGTCAGTACCCTTCTCCAATAGGACTTATAAGTCACACTAAGTGCAATGTAAGACTAGTATCCCATAATACTACTCCCACTTAGTGCTGCTTGAGGGTTCCCTTGGATTAAGCACTCTACATTTGTCATTCATAACTTCATTTCATAGAACTTAAATTAAACTTGCTTCATTAACATTAGACCTTAAGTCATCTAACTTCATTTGCAACACATGATAACTCATTCACACACTTCATATTAAGCACACCAAGACCCCCCTTTCGGAAGGTCTACTTAGTGCAATGGATAGATGAAACTCATACCACCACCTACCCTAAGTATTACATTTTTTTTGGAGACTTGGTTCTTTATATTATTTTATGGGGGAATATCTTTAACCGACATAGACCATGAGAGCTAGACATGGAATCCTGATACTACCCTTATCGGATGAGGGTTCCCCACTTGCCTAAGGTGGGGTCATTCTCTTAGCTTTTACATGGCTTGGTCCAATAGCTACTCCTAGGGGGCGCATAATTAAGGGATAAGGAGATTGCTACTAACTCACTCCCTCTCTACTAACGAGTAGTACTCATCTTAAGAGGTACATTGGTTACAACATCTCTACTCACAATGTGCACCCACCACTTCTTAAAATAATCCTCTCAGTGTTAAGCATAACTCCCCCACGGAGGATTAAACATTCATTACTAAAGGTCAAGGATAACATTTGGACATCCCATCTCAACTCACAATGGGTATCAATCCTCCAACCTACATTAGAAAGATCTTGGGAGGTAGTGAGGTTGCTACTAAACACTTCATCTCAACTCACAATGAGTGTTCACCTCATTACTCTCCTTTTCATTCACATTCTTTAACTTCATTCATTAATTCAAAGTGTGAGTGTGAGTGTACATGTGAGTACACCTTTCACATAAATCATCACTTTCATAACATTTGATTCTAAACATTCTTACATCTTCATTCATCATTATACACTTTGACATGATTCACATAATCATATAGTTCCTTTAGACAATATGTCACATCCGGGGATCACCCTCTAGATGAAACCGGCGTCATCGTCCTCTTTGAGAACTAAGACTATCCTCTTAGCATAAATTGAAACTTTTCATTACTTCTACATTGAGGTTTACATAAACCTCTACATACGCATAATGTATTCATATCGAGTATACATACACCCTTCGTATAGGAAGATTACACAGTCTTCTACTTTTATTGCATATATAAGTATATATATAAGATAGAACATAGTCTTTAAAGAGTGTCTCATGATATAACCATCTATCAAGATTATAGCAATTTGGGCATAGCCCACACATCAATGTAAAAGAGCCACATATAGGCTATACAATCCGTACTCAAATTAAAAGAGAAATAACATAAGAGTCATAAAACTAAAACAACTTAATAAGCTTGATATTGGCATCACCCTCGGAAAGTGAGGACCTACCCACTTGGATCATTGAGAAATTCCAAGTCTTCATCAAATTCATCTCAAAGAGCCTTCAATGACAAAAACCTAAAATATTGAGGAAAAGGGAGAAAATGGGGTTAGTACACCACTTGTACTAAGTATGAGACCATATGCACATATAAGATCAAGTCATGCTAAAAAGGGACATTTTATAAAATATGCTATTTTACCTTTTGAAAGCCTTATGTATAATCAAGCAAACCATACCAATGAACAAAATATATTCATTATGTAAAAACAAGTAATATGCATATCAACATACTTGAACGCATAATCTAATACAACCCTATCATCAAGTAATAACATCACAACCATGAATCCTCATAAAGTCAACAAGTGCAATGACCAAGCAAAGCCCCGTAACCTTACTTAATCAAGTTACCCAACAAGAATCATGACTAATATTCAATATTCACATAACATAACCTTTATGGATACATAACATCATATTTTAGCAATGTAGACCAAATACATGTTCATAAGAATAACAATCACCATATAATATCATTTTCATGTAAGGTCATCATATTAACATCATTTGCATTCATTATCATATACATACATAATATCAACCTTCTAAGGCTTCCCTCAAGAAAAACTAGTGTAAGTCATAGGTAGAGTTCCATACCCCTACCTAGACTAAGTCAAACCTCTCAAGTCACTCTAGTTGATTTATACTTCATTACTTCATTTTAGTTTAGGTAACACTTGCCTTAGCCGACATAGACCACAAGAGCTAAGTCTTGAATCTGTTGTTGTAAAACCTTACACCGATGGAAGGTGGTCTACCTGCCAAAGTAAAACTAAACATAAACGTAGATTTCTAGGTGGATCCACTAGCTAGTTTTCCTGTTCGGGCAACATAGTTCAAGAACTAAAAGATAGGTATAATCCCTCTATACACCACTTGGCAATTGGGGCATCCTCTAATGGGAATCCATTTGATGAGTATCCCTCATTGACGAGTCAACAGTACATGTGAAACTATATGGTGAATCTTCCTCTATGGGAAGTCATCACCTCCCATTGTCAAGTTCACTCGGTGCTAAGCTATGTCCCTTTTGAAATATCTTTAATGTCTTTATTAATCATCATAACTTATTGTAGGTCATAGGGTCTAACCCTTGTATATTCATCATCATCATAACACAATAATAATTGCATGAGTATTGTCCTTTCATCACAATTCATATAGGTGAGGTTAGCACATTAACATTTTCATATCATGATAAGGCACATTGGTAAATAATTCACCATCCTTATAACATTTACATGTTAAAAAACACCTCACAAAACATATTCAAGACATTTCAATTCAACATCATACCACCCTATCAATCCTAATACAAGGCATACTCCAACACAACATCATGACTTAATCACAATTAACCATAATTTGAAGTAACGAATAGGGATCATTAGACTTACCAAGTCTCCTTCATAATCCATATCAAGGTCTTACCATCCACCCTTAACTCAACCCAATTAGGGTATATTTTCATAATAAAACAATAACCAACATAATAACAAGGGTAATTGGATCACTACATCACAATTCATAACTAATTTGTAGCTTAAGACAAGATACTTAGGTCAATTCACAATATACTTCATAACCTAGATAAACTACTTAAGAACTATAATGATAGGACAATAATTCATCCTATTATACTCATGATCGATACAATAACATCATCTAGTAGTAATTCAATGAATAATCAAGTCAATGGAACCAAATTACACAATTCATATCAAGATCGTAACCTAGGGTTAAGGGGTGAATGTCATCTTCTACAAACTAGACACAACCATCAAGATATATCATAATTAAGTTATAATACATGTTAATCTATTCATAATATCCAAAATAAAGCATAATAAAATCAATTCATAATATCAATTTCGAGATTACGAAAGACCCATATGAAAACACAACTTTTGAAATCACTTTGAAGGAACCCTTTGGGGAAAGGAGTCTCAAAGGAGAATTAGATCCCATACCTTAATGTATGATGAAGAATTGATGGAAAAATTCGTCCCCTTACATCCCTTAAACCCTCCCCTAGCTTGGTCTTTAATGGAGTTCTTCAGCTAGAGAGAGAAAGAAGAAAGAAGGAAGAGAGTTGGGGTTTCTGAGTTATGAGAGCTTAGATTAGTTTAATGTGGTTGTGGTCTTTATATGGGGTGTTAATTAAATTAATTAAGCTTCCCTTAAACCCTAAATAACGACCTAACCCCTAAATTAATTAATTGGAACTAACTTAAAACGTGCAGAGAAGTAAGTCCCTAATAAACGAGACCTCGACCAACGGTCCGTCTATGAGTCGACGATCCCTACCCCCTTCTGTGCTGCACATTTGTAGGTAAGTTTAGAGACTGGTCCAATTGGACCATTAGCCAAAATGGATAAGTATTGGTCAACGGATGGCATCGAATCCCCGTTGATCCATACACGCTCCGTCGCTTCCCTTCGTGGGTGCACACTGCCCAAGCAGTGCTTTTGACCCCAAAACAAAAGAGTCCTTCTTAAGGGCCTTTGGTTGGTCCTTGGAGAGTCGTACCTGGACGTTTCAACAATGAATCAACCCTAATACAAGTTAGACACCCTTCCACCAAATTTCATGAATTTTCAACTTCTAAAATCTAGTCAACTAGACTAAGGCACACTAGTACCTCATTGAACTATTTTTCGAACGTCATGGATGTTCTTTAACGTTTTGGTTTCTAAACCTCCTAAATGACTTATATACATTAAAATAGACCTTAAAAAAGTGTATAAACCTTTTGACACCTATGTTAGGCTCTAGAACACATCTTAGTTTTTTGAAGTGTTACACATTATCTGTAGCATACATCACATAACAAGCTCCATAGAGCATATCAACAAGAACAACGTCATTATCATCTTACTTCACATAAAAAGCTTCATAAAATCACATCAACAAGAACAACATCATATTAATCATACTGGACATATTATTCCTTTATGGCCTCATTCATTATGCTCAAGTAGATTCACATTCATATATTTCAAGTGAACACCGCCACCAAAGGTGGACCATACCACTCAAGAGCATTTCATAATACCAGTTAAGCAATGCAATAAGCTTACCATTAATCAAAGATTTCACCAACTACAATAAATTCCTCAATAATACTTCATAAAATAGACCTTAGGGTAGTAGCTAAGTCACACTATAACATAAAGAAACTCTAACTCTAACATTATCAAATCATGCTCATTAGAGCCATTTTCTTAAGTCAAAAGTTGATAAAAAGCAATAGCATGGTTTCATTGAAGTTTAACATTAATATCACCAAATAACATTAGAAATAGCATATTTGAATCCTTTAAATCATTTTCATGCAAGACCCATACTTAGAGTCCAAGATAGAAGAAGTTAGGGTTTGAAAACCTCTTTTGAAATTCCTTAGAAAAGGCTCCTTGAATGGAAAAGAGTTCAAGGATGACTAAAATACCTTAATGAGAAGAAAAACCATGAATATTTTACGATGAAACGTCCACCAACATCCATCCTAGTTCTTCCTTGAGTCTTAGCTTTTATGGAGTTTGGAGACAGTCTTTCTTCATAGAGAGAGTTTTGGGTTTTAGGAAATGAAGTCTAGAATTAGGTCCATGTTTTTGAACACTCTTAATATACCTAAAAGACCCTAAAAATATCATCCTAGGTTTATAAAATACATGGGGTGAATTTACCAAACACCCCAAGTCAAGACAGTTTTTTTGCAGCTTTTCACAACACCATCGACACCTCCTCACAAACGGGCCATCATCCATCGACATCCTTTTGATGAGGGATCATGGGTTGAGTATGAAACTCACAAAACCTGCTTACATGCAGGTCCAATCAAAGTACCAAGTCGACAAGCCGTTGATTGGTCTACTAGCCATGGACTGGTTCATTTGTGGACACTGTCATGCAGTTTTGTGTCTAAGTCTTGGGCCCTTCTCTAGGGCCCCTCGTGTGTCCTAGATGGGGTCGTACCCGGAAGTTAAACCCCTGTATATAATTGTTTATGTATTAGGAACATCCCACATAAGTTTCAAACAAAACAAACATGTAAAACTCGCTAAAACTAATAAGGACACACAAGAACTTTCTAAGGCCTATATTCCGAACGTCATGGACGTTCTTAGGCGTTTGACCTCCATACGTCACCAAAATTCACACACTACCTAAGAACATCATTATAAATCATCTTAACATAAATTTAACTCATGAAACATTCACGACGCTCTAGTTCACCTTAGTTCATTTTACTGTGTTACAAATGGTTTGCTTAGAAAATGAAGAAAATGATGTTGCATCAATTAAGGTTTTCATATTTCATAGATTGTGTGTTTATCAAAGAGGGTCATGATATGTCTAGTAAAATTGTTTTGATAGGTACTTGGTTAGAGTTATGGAGTGTGTTACTTTTGATATTACCTCACCTAAAAAAGAATACATATAACTTGGGATAGATACAGAAATAAATTTGGTAATATTTTACAGCTATTTGATGGGTAGAAATGTATGAACTATGTGAATATGAGCTTCTTGGTAGGTATCATGTGTTTTAGTGGTGGACTTGCACGATGTGGTACTAATGGTATATGAAAATGGATATGTGGATTATTAAGCGTGAATACTAACTATGTAAGGAGTTATCAGTTGTATCACATGATCATATAATAGAGCTCGATGTGGCATTCATATTTGAAAAATCTACTATTTTATTAGTAAGACGAATGAGTTAGGCATTATATTGTAAGGAAAATTCTAGTGGTGGATCATTCGTATGGTATTCATCTGTTTAGGTTTTGAAGTGTATCTCGAGGATTTTAAATGAGCAATGATTTCATCGTAAGTTCCATAATTGTGAATCATATTAGGATGAAAATCTTATAGGTAATGAAAGTCTTAACGAGTATACTTGTATGAAGGTAATTGAAAATTCTAATAAGAAAGTGCATATAAAATTTAGTCTTTTGAATTTGATAGATATAACTGAATTTGAGGTGTCATCGACGACAAGGTTGACTTTGTAGTGATGGAGAGGGCTAACTGAGCATATTGCTAATAAGAGTTCGTGATGAATTATGATGGGAATGCAACTATATGATAAGTTTTGTTGGTTAAAAGACTTTTGTACTATAATGATTACTTTAGAATATCTATGGTATGGTTTACTGCTATTTTCTTAGTAGTTTGATTGAATGATAAGTTTTATGAGGAGTTGGGATGTCGCTCGAATGGAATTGAAAGGAGCTAAAGTCATAATGAAAAATAGTGGGATGTAGTTTAGCATTTAGAAAGATGAGAGAGAGAGGATATTTACTTTGATTGCAAGAGCTAAGGAGGTATCTTTCGAGGGTTTGAGAATTGGGTTCAGAGAAACATGGTTTCATCAGTTTTACGATGGTCATGGATATATTATCACGATTTTATCATATTGGTTATAAATAACTATTGAAAAAGATTTGAGAAATGAGTGTATAAAGTTCAACTTGAGTGTGATGATAGGTTTTTTCGTTGTTTTGAGTTTGGTAATGAGTATGATTAAATTTTTAGCGAAAGATATGATAAGATCGATGGAGAGACGATCAATGATAAACTAAGATATGTGAATTCATAAAAATCTTCAAGGTATGAGCTAATGGTGATGGATAAAGGGATTGATTTACACAACTGGATTCAAAATTCAAGTTTTTCATGGTTCGTTTAGGTTTGTGGTAGAGTGTTTTGTCAAGGTATGAATTGGTAAGGTGAGAAATGATCAATCGCATTGAGTATGAATCATTTGGAAGGACTTAAAAATTTGAGTAGTAAATTTGGTTATTTATGATTGTTATACCTAAGGGGAGTTTCACATAAATTTTTGGTTTAGAGGATAAGGTAAAAATGTCATCGGTTGTTGGCCAATGAATAAGAATTATAAGTGAGTTAGCAAAAAAAAAAGAACAATTTTTTTGTGTATTGAAGAGTTGAAGGTATTTAAATTTTATGTCATGGAAAGAATTTAAAAAAAGTGAAGGAATAAGACCTCTCGTATATGATTTGTATTTGAAGAATTTATTGATTTTTGTCTACGAGTTTAAATATGATTGTGAGATATGAACTAGTACAAACTTATTAGGAACTATCATCAACTTTTTTTAAAGATTGATTTTTTTTTGTGACAAGCAATAATGTCGGGAAAATTATATGTGTATGTCGAGCTATATAACTTATTAATGTTCAACATTGTGGACCTACAATTTTACATGATTAATGAGGATTTCGAGGAAATTGAAACTACTTTGTTGATGGGATGATACAAACTATTATGATGTGTTACATAGGCATTTGAAGGTGAGTAGAGGTTATAAGACTATAGTAAACATAATTATTGGAGTGTCCAAGAATTTCTTAAGTATTGGTATGAGGTATATGATGATTTTGAATGTTAGTAGATATTTGACATCTGAAAGATTAAGTGGAGTTGACATTGTACGTGATTCAAAAATATTATATTGATTGAAACTAGTGTTAGTCTTAGTTGGGACCTATAGTCATATACTGCTTATTTGGAAAGAGAGAGCGCCATAGTTTGAAAACTTGGAGGCGATAATGTATTTGATAAGAATACTTTGATACTAGTGACAGTTTGAGAGTAAGGTAAATGAATTATATAGTTATGATGCTTATTGGTTTTAAGAGCGTTAGATTTAATGGAGTACTTGAGATATATGTGTGGTTCGATGAATCTAGTATTTATAATATTGTAATGGGGGTCAGTTTGGTTGATTGTTGGTAGCTAAAAAAATGAGAGCTAGAGTCAATGAATAAAATTTTATTTATATGGGCAC
The DNA here is from genome assembly GCA_016801875.1 of Solanum sitiens. Classification (NCBI taxonomy): domain Eukaryota; kingdom Viridiplantae; phylum Streptophyta; class Magnoliopsida; order Solanales; family Solanaceae; genus Solanum; species Solanum sitiens. The sequence continues at coordinate 17,281 of JABWTJ010000066.1, read as the reverse complement.
TATGGAAGAAGTATCTTGTGGTATTCTACCTTGCTTCTGTATATTCTTATGTGAACACTTTTTTCGTACTAGATATTATTTGGAATATAATTCACCCCTTATGCTACTCATGTTTCCACATCTATGGGTGAATCCCAAGTGGTGGATCGGATGTACAAATCCTCTTGTGTCCTGTTGATAGGGTAGGATCCTCGGGAAAACCTGGTCATTTAAGTTATGATGGATTTGGTGTTGTCTGAATAGTTTAACTATATAAGTAGTTCGCACAATCTTGCTTATGAGAACTTATATAAGAGCTGCTACGAAAAGTTACAATTGTCTAAGAGTATTGTTAGAGGTTCTGCATTTTGAAGTGTATCCCTTGATGTTGTTTACTTGATATTGTTCTTCTTTTGGTTAGATATGTTGATCCTCTCTTGATGAGTAATAAATGTCTAAAGATAATATGTTTATAACTTAAGCTTGTGATGAGATTGTGTTATGAAAAGGAAATCTTGATATGATCTGTGATGGTTAGTGCATTATGAGTGTGTGGTGGTTTGGTAAAGTCCACTTCTGAATGTAGCCAGTATTGATTAAGAATTTCATCCTGGTTATGTGAGAAAAGATTAGTCATGATGGTTGTGTTAAGGTATAGTGGGTTTTACTTTAGGTTGAGTTCATGGGTTAGTTTGTGGCTTGGTAATCACTCCTGATTTGTAGATCTTCCAAATTTTGATTTCAAATTTCATTTTTTAATTATTACTCTATATGGAATGGTCTTCAGGATTAGTCCACTTGGAGAGGTAAACATTGACTCTAAAGATTATACCTTAAGCTTTTGGTAACGTTGGTTACTTGTATTTCCTCTTGTATATGTTCGAGGACAAACATGTTTTTTGTGGTGGATAATGTATTGACCCGGAAGGTCATTGTTGTACATTTTTATAAAATTACTATATTTACCCCTCTCAATAGTTGCCTTGGATTATTTTTGATCAGTTGATGAAGTTGGTTTGAGAACTTTCAACTATTCGATAATTATGATTTATTAAATAATAGATATTTATTAAATAATTAATTTATTCAGTTGATAATAATGGTTTAAGCTTGAATATTTCTTAAGACCCTATACTACTGAACCCATACATATCATAAAATAAGTAGTAGGGTTTTTCACTTTAGTACATAAGTAATTTTTTTTTACAAAAAAAGAATAAAGAGAAGAACAGAAAACCTAACCTGTCCGTGCGGCAAACAGAGGTGTCGTGACTTCTCAGGTACGATCGTGATTAGATTTCTTAGTTTGTGAATATATACTGTTTTGCAATAGTATCAATTATTAGCCATTCATATTATTGACTTCTTATATTGGTATAAGACAAAAACGTAAGTATAATAATTTGTCTGATTTATATTTGATAATTAGGAAATGTTTTGGTGATATATTAATGTAGGATAATTACTTATAATAATATAATGATGAAAATTCATTGAACAATTTTGTATGGGCATATATAACGAGTCTTAGATTTTTTCCATTATCTTCACTAATAAATTAGGTGTACTATTTTTGTAACATTCGACTTATTGGTAGACTTTTCTAATAATTATCATATTAAGAACAAAGTTTGATATATTGGGATATGTAATTTAATATTGAGTGGATTATACTATATGAATGCTATTAAGGTTCTAGTGTTTGGAAAAAATATGACTTAACCTTAGACTTGAATTTTGAGAATTATGAGAGTTCGAATATTATTTGGCATCAAGATTAGGAGCGTAATCATAGATTTGGGTGAATCTATGGGTCTAGGCAAGACTCATAGTGATATGCGTGTTGTTAATTTCAAAATCTTATTGTGGTTATTATGTGAATAGATTGTACTTATTTGGGAGCCCAACGAAAGTGGAAGGCTCAAGTGACGGAGTGAATTCTTGATTATTTGAGGCAAGTGGATTTCTAAACTATTGTTAAGTGTATGGAATGTGTGTATTTCCTTGTGGTATGTGTTTGGGAGTAATGAGACTATGTGATGGTTGACTTGTTCAAATTGATTAATTCTAATGATGAAATAGGGGTAACAAAAGGCAATGTGATTAACCTTATATGTGTGATGTGTCAAAAAATATTTGAAGGCTTGTTGAGTCATTGTTGATGTGATATCATATTTGTGTTGTTGTGAATTGCGCAACGTTGAAAATGGTGTAACACCCTATAACGAACTAAGGTGAACTAGAGCTTTGTGATAGTTTCTTGAGTTAATTCTGTAATAAAATGAGTTATATTAGTTTTGTTAGGCAGTTTGTGAAGTTTGGTTAAGTTTGGAGGTCTAACATCCATGATGTTCCCAAAGTGTGCCTTAGAAAGTGCTTGTGTGTCTCGATGTGTTATAGTGAGTTTTACGTGTTTGTTTTAATCGAAATTGATGTGGGATGTTCTTAATACAAAGAGGACTATGTTAAGGGGTTTAACGTCTGGGTACGACCCCATCTATTACCCACGAGGGGTCCTAGAAAAGGACCCAAGACTTAGCACCCAAGCAACCAAATCACTTCTCAATCGACGTCTAGCAGCCTACGGGCCGTAGTCAAGAAGACGCCCCATATTCTAGGGGCGTAGGAAAAGACATGGCATGGAAGCTCAACATTCCAGCTGCAGCTGCAGACCCAAATGACGCCCATGCAGCACGGGCCGTCGTTCAGTCGATGCCCCGTCGCTTGGGTCCGTCGATGGTGTCATGCAAAAGGTGTGTGACACGCTGCCAGCTTGGGGTGTTTTATGTAAATTCACCCCAAGTCTTTTAGGACCCTAGGATTATATTTTTAGGGGTTTTAAGTTATATTATATTAGTTTTAAGTCCTAGACCTAGACAAGACCCCTCACTTCATATATTCAAACTCCCTCTCTCTAAAGACAAACTCTCTCAAAATCACCATTGGAGATAAAACTCAAGGAAGGGCTAGGAGGGCTGGTTGGACGTGTTTCTTCATCAAAATTAGTGGGTTTCCTTCTCATTGAGGTATGGTAGTCATCCTTGAACCCTCTTCCATTCAAGGAGTCATATCTAAATGATTTCAAGAAGGCTTTTCAAACTCTACTTTCTACTTTTTTTTTTATTCTAAGCATGGGTCTTCATGTAAAAGTGTTTTATTGATTCAAATATGTTTTTTCTAGAATTAATTAATGATTTTAATGTCAAACCCTCATTAACTCATGTATATGCATGTTTCCAACTTTTGGCTTAAGAAATGGGTTAAATAAACATGATTGTGTAGTGTTTGAACTTTGGTTTCCTTATGTTGTCATTTTGATTTAGCTACTTCCCTAAGTGCCTTATTATGATGAAATATTGAATAATTCATTATAGGTGGTTAAAGATTGGTCAAATGGTGAGTTAGTTTTATTGTATAACTCTTATTATAAAATGTTCTTGAGTTGTATGGTCCACCTTCTTGGTGGCGGTGTTTACTTGATGTATTTGGATATATTTGGCATTTATTATGAGTATTTCTTTGAAGGCCTAATGTGTGAAATGAAATGATAATGAAGATTTTTTTGTAATGTGTGTTATGAAGCTTGAATTGCATGTTTTGCTTAAATTATGCCTAAATGAAGTAAGTGTCTATGGAGAGCATGTTAAAGTGTGAAGTGTGATGAATGAAGGTGTAAGAATGTATAGAAGTAATGTAAATGAAATGATGCTTATGTGCAAGGTGTGTGCACATGTACACACACTCACACTTGAATGAATGAATGAAGATAAGTTAAGTAAAAAGGGGAGTTTTGGGGTGAACACTCTTCGTGAGTTCAGATGAAGTGTTTAGTAGCAACTTCACTACATCCTAAGAGCTTTCTAAGATAGGTCGGAGGATTAATACCATTCGTGAGTTGAGATGTGGTGTTCACTAGTTATCCCTAACCTATAGTATATAATGTTTAGAATCCGTGCGGAGTTATGCTTAGCACCGAGAGGATATGAAGAAGGGGTTGTTACACTTCGTGAGTTGAGATGTTTTATTCCAATGTACCTCTTTAGATGAGTACTCCTTGTAAGTAGAGAATGATTTACATAGTAGCAATATTCTTATCCGTTAATTATGCAGCCATATAGGTGTAGCTATTGGGAAAGACATGTAAAAGCTAAGATAATGACCTTACTCTAGCAAGAGAGGATCCCTCATCCAATAAGGGTTAATATCGGGATTCCATGTATAGCTCTCATGGTCTATGTTGGTTAAGCTAACCCCCACAAAAGTAATGAAAGTACTAAGTCTTCTTAAAGAGTGTACTACTTAGGGTAGGTAGTTAAATGGGACGCTATCTATCCATTGCACTAGTTAGGCATTCCGAAAGGGGAGTCTTGGTGAGTTTTGAATGAATTCAATTAGGTATGTCTTCTAAAAGAGTGTACTACTTAGGGTAGGTGGTTGAATGGGACGCCATCTACTCATTGCACTAAGTAGGCATTCCGAAAGGGAAGACTTGGTGAGTTGTTTGAGTGTTCTTCTAAGGTTTGGTCATTGAGTGGGGATTTCTTCTCCCGAGGTGAGTAAGCCTAGACGGGGTAGTCTTGGGGATCACCTAGGTGTATTGAAGAAAGTGTATGGGTGTTTCGTTCATGTCTTACCTTGGTGAGTCTTAGGATAACCTTATCTAGGGAAACTCTTTCTGAAATGATTTCACTTCTTCTTGGTTTGACTTTGGTAGTTCAGTATTTTGAGATAAAATGAATTCACTGTAATATTGAAAAAAGTTCACTGTAACGTTTTGTAGCTTACTGTAAAAATGGTCCTTTTGAGTAAAATTATGGAAATCCTTCTCTAAATGTTAAATGATGATTGTTATGTTGTTTTACTTCTATATTCATGAATGTTTTATAATTTTTCCATGAAATCTTATTTTACTAAAATGTCCCTTTTTGCATGTTTTTGCATATGCCATACTTTGTACATTGTTTTGTACTAACCCATACGTTTCTATGTTTAATAAGTATAGGTTGGAATCTTTTTAATACTAGAAGCCAAAGCTTGGGAATCTACTCTCTCAAGACAAAGTATGTCCTCATATATCCGAGGGCATAGTCCTATTTTCTTAGTTTCTATCTTTAAGACTTAATATGTATTTCTTTTAAATGTAAAGGGCCGTGTCCCTAATATTATTTATGTCATGTCTTTAAGTAGGCTTGTGAAGAAGAGATTATTCCTTAGCTTTTATGAAAGATGTTTCTTTTTATTATTTTATTCGCGAAAAGTTTTAAATTCCGCACTACTATTCATTTCTTATGCTATGAATGATAGCTAAGTCTTGTACAAGACCTACGAAAGGTCAAGTACGCAATTGTTACGACCCATGGGTTCTCCCTAACTTCAAGGGGTACTCTCGGGTCATGAAGAATTGTCATCTCCTTATTGTTTGTGTGAAAATGTCATTTGCATTTTTCTGAGACATGATTGTGACAAGTGTTATGTGCATTGAGAAATAATGAGAACTTACAGAGGATATACCATTTTGAGGGACATATCGCGCGCCGCGATGGATACTATATTTAGAGGGACGTATCGCACGCTGCGCTGAATACTATATGTTGACGAACTTATCACGCGCCGCGATGGTTACTATTATCAAGGGTCGTATCACACGTCGTGATGGATGCATGGAAAGATATGTCCTCTATGGGTCCCGGACTGAGAGACAGCGGTTGTGTATCACTAGGTCAGACATGCCTCATTATACTTGACATAGAATTCCATTGCATTGCACATATTTATCATTAGTTGTCAAGACCCGAAAGTACCCCCTAGAAGTTAAGGCTAACTCTCGAATCATGGCCGAGCGTACTTGACCCTTTGGGTGTACAAGCCCTTCAACTCTCATTCATAACATAAAGCATGAAAAGTAGTGCGGAATTAAAACTTTTCACGATAATAATAATAAAATAAGTCTTTTCATAAATACTAGGAAATCTTGTCGTCACAAGACCACTTAAAGACACAACTTAGAATCTTAGGGACACAGCCCTTTACAATAAAAAGGAATACAAATTTAGTCTTATTTAAGAAACTAAGAAACATAAACTATGTCCTCGAATATATGAGGTCATACAAAATTCTTGAGCGATAGAATTCTCAAGCTTCAACTTCAATCTTCCAAAGCTTCCAACCTTTACTTATAAGGTATAGAAAAAATATGGGGTTAGTACAACAATGTACTAAGTAGCATATGCAAAAACATGTAAAAAGGGACATTTTTAGCAAAATAAGCTTTCATGCCAATTTAATAAAAAAATCATGAACTTATGAACAGAACAACATAAGAAGCATCATTTAACACTTAAAGAAGAATTTCCATAACTTTACCTCAAGATTACACTTTACAATAAAGACATCACACATTACAGTGAACTACGCATAGATACGACTCTCACACAAGTGCTCTCCTCCAATAGGACTCTTAGGTCACACTAAGTGCAATGTGAGAGTAGCATCCCATACCACCACTCCCACTAGCGCTCCTAATGGATTCCCAAGGATTTGAGCACGTTACAACAAATAGATCAAAAGGATGCATTTACAGTGAACTATTTACTTGACATTACAGTGAACCATTTTAAGTCATTATCGTAGATTTAAAAGATTTACATTAAACTAAAGACTCCAACAATGGTGAACTTCCAAAGTATTGCAAATGAGGAAATAGTCCATTTCCGTAGGAGTTTCCCTACCTAAGGATAATCTCAATATTCTCTAAGGTAAGACATGAAGGAAACGTCTAAACACTTCCTTCAATGCACACCCAAGCGATCCTCAAGACTACCCCGTTCGGCTTACTCGCCTCGGGAGAATGAATCATCACTCAAAGACAAGACCTTAGAAGAAAACCTAACAAAACACCAAAGGCTTCCCTTTCGGAATGCGTACTTAGTGCAATGAGTAGGATGGTGTCCCATACCACCACATACCCTAAGTAGTACATTCTTTTAGAAGGTTTGGCACCAAGTCTTCCCTTTAGGAAGATCCTACTTATTTAAATGGATAGGTAGCGTCCCATAACACCATCTACCTTAAGTAGCACGTTCTTTTAGAATACTTAGTTCGAGCAAATCACAGAGGTATTACATTAATTAGACAACTTATCATTTTCATTACTTTTGTGGGGGGTTAGCTTAAACGACAAAGACCATGAGAGCTAGGCATGGAATCCCAATATTAACCCCTATCAGATGAGGGATCCTCACTTTCCTAGAGTAAGGTCATACTTCTTAGCTTTTACATGGATTTTCCAATAGCTATACCTATGCGGGCACATAGTTAAGGGATAGGGAGATTGCTACTAAGTAACTCATTCTCTACTAATGAGGAGTACTCATCTCAAGAAGTATAAGCCAATACGACATCTCAATTCACGAAGTGTATTCCACATCTTCTTCCTATCCTCTCGGTGTTAGGCATAAGTCCCCACGGATTCTCACATTATAGACAATAGGTTAAGGATAACTAGCGAATGCCACATCTCAACTCACAAAGTGCATTCACCCTCCGACCTATCTAGGAAAGCTCATTAGGAATAATGAGGTTACTACTAGACACTTCATCTCAACTCACGAAGAGTGTCCACCCCAAGACTCCCCTTCTTACTAAACTTAGCTTCATTCATTCACTTAAAGTGTGTGTGTACATGTGAGCACACCTTGCATATAGACATCATTTCATATACATCACTTCTAAACATGCTTTAGACTTCCATTTATTCAACTTACAATCTTTGCATACTTCACTTAGTCACATTCTTCAATTAGACCAAAATCTATGTCAAACATACCATTTAAGCTTCACAATCACAAAACAAGACCCATTTATAGTTTCTATTCATTATAAAATTTAGACCTTCAAGATCACCTTCTCAATACATAATAAACATCACCAATTAATCAAAGAAGCACCGCCACCAAGAAGGTGGACCATATCACTCAAGATCAATTTATCATAAGAACAATACAATATAAGCAACTCTTGAATTTACTAAGGCATAACAACCTATAAACATTATATCATGAATTCATCACAATAAGTCCCTTATGGAAGTAGCTAAACCATCATTCCAACACAATAAGACCAAAGTTCATTTTGTACATAAACATGCTCATTTGACCCATTTCATAAACCACAACTAGAAAGGAAACTTTAACATGATTTCATCAAGGTTTTAGCATTAGAACACCAACTAACATTAATAACATTATTAATTAACTTTTAGAACCATTTTCATGCAATACCCATAATGGGTTGAAGATAATAGAAGTTAGGGTTGAAAACCCCTTTTGAAATTCATTGGAAATGGCTTCTTGAATGAAAGGGTATTCAAGAATGGATACCATACCTCAATAATCAAGCAAACCCAAAAGTTTTGGTGAAGAAATCACATCCAACCAGCCCTCCTATCCTTCCTTGACCTATATCTTTCAATGTTGACTTTGAGAGAGTTTTCTTTAGAGAGGGAGTTTGAATATTTGAAGTGAGGGGTCTTGTCTAGGTATAGATATAACCTTAAAATACTAAAAGTATATGCCTAGGGTCTTAAAATACTTGGGGTGAATTTACACAAAACACCCCAAGTAAGGCAGCCACTTAACAGCTTTTGCAGGTGCCAATCGATGACCCAAGCTACTGGGCGTCGATTGATCGACGGCCCGTGCTTTAGGGCGTCGATGGCATCAAAAGTTGGTTAAAGGGATGTATGGACCTCCAACCAAGTATGGAACGACATCCACATTCAACGGGGCATCAATGGACCTACGCCGAGTAGACTGCTCCGTCGATTGGGCAGTGTCCTTGGCAATTTTGCCCAAGTCTTGGGCCGTTCATCTACGGCCCCTGTGGGTCCTAGGTGGGGTCGTTCCTGAACTTTAAACCTCTAAATTAAGTCTTCTAGGTCTTAGGAACATATCATGCAAGTACTTTCTAAGGCGCACCTTCCGAACGTGGTGGACGTTCTTAGTCGATTGACCTCCAAACTTAACCAAACTTCACTCACACCTTAGTAATACTAAACTAACTCAGTTTAACACAAAATTTACTCAATCAACACTTACAAATCTCTAGGTGACCTTAATTCATTTTAGGGTGTTACATTCTCCCCCACTTGGAATAACATTCGTCCTCGAATGACACTTAAACTCTAAGAACAACAAGGACTCACTTAGAATCACATAACACACTACAATTCTGATCAAAACATCAACAATCAAAGCATCAACTATCAAGGATCATCATTTCACACTTTCAAACACTTAGCAACAAAAGCAACTTTTGCCAAACTTCACAAATTTCAAAACTCATCCTTAACCTTATTTTATTGAGGAACTACCTTCTACAACATTAAACATGCTCATATACAACACTTCTGCACATATTGAAACTTCAATTCAAGATAAAACAATTTTCTTAAAAAATTGGGAATTTAACAGTGAGCATTCACTGTGTCACTGCCAAACATACCAAATATTTCAAGATTTCACTCTTTGAGCACTTCGTCAAGATAACATGATCATATGAACTATAAAACCACATAAACTCATTCCATAACACCTTGAAACCATATTTCATGAAAAATGCAATTTTTCTCAAAATTTGGACTTACGTACAGTGAATTAAAAACTTCACTGAGTCACATGCTTTAAAATTTCCATAATGCACCTTTCAAGGAACTTTAACAAGATGACATGAAAATATGAGAGACAAGACTATATTAACTTACTCCAAAGAGACTTGATAAGTTTCACTAAGTGCAATGTCAGAGAAGTGTCACATCTGGGGAGCACCCTCTAGAAGTAACATGCCGTAGTTGGCCTTTCGGAGGTCTTATACAAGCCCATAGTCATCATTCATCGCATTGACATAGCAAATTTAGCGGAAATTTACAACTTTTCATAGCACATCATATGCTAGAAACATTACTTCATATATATATAAAACATAAGTCATAATACATATACAGACCTTAAGTCTCTTCGCCATGTTAGACTCAATAACTTTAGAGTACATTAGGGACACGGTCCATAAGACACATTACATAACTATAAAATATTTAACGACTTTACATGAAAGACATAAGTAGGAGATCCTTGAACATTAAGGATGTCACAACCCAAAAGCATACCCTAGAAGATAGGGTACAATCTTGGATTGTAACCGGCGTCGTCGACCTCTCGGAGGTCTAAGACAAGCCTCTCATATCATTTCATTGCATTGGCATAGTAAATTTAGCGGAAAATTTAAAACTTTTAGTAGCACATCATATGCTACAAACATCACATCGTATATATATAAAACATAAGTCATAATACATATTTAAACTCTAAGTCTCTTTGCCATCTTAGACTCAATAACTTTAGAATACATTAGGGACACGGCCCATACGATACCTTACATAACTATACAATATTTAAAGACTTCATATTAAAGACATAAGTAGGACATCCTTGAACTTAAGGATTCCTTTCCTTGAGCTTGAGAAAACACCTATCAAGCTTCTCGATCGTAGACCTTCTTTAAGCATTCCAATACCTACACTTTGTGTAAAAAGTAAAGAAGAATGGGATTAGCACAAGAATGTACTAAGTATGGCAACCATGCAAAAACATGCATTTAAAAGGGACATTTCCTTGAAATCATACTTCATGCCATTTTGAGTAAATCATCATAAAACCTTTGTTAACATCATTTATATCATCCACATACGTCATAGCAACACAATCAAAGGCCAATCATCATATGAAAGCACATATAGAATATAAGTGCACATAAAGGTCACTTTATAGTGAACTCTCCCTTCTTAGCATTTAACTCTTTCTTTCAATTCATTAATCTCCTAAATAATCCTTTAGGGATACTTGGTGCAATGCATCACCTTAGGAACATAAGAGAATACCATATATAGTATCTATACAAGACAACACATGCCATCATAGAAGTATAGTACAACATAAACATAGTCAAACCAAGACTACAACATCATACATAAAGGACACATACATAATCATATGCATTAGAGAACCTTCCTAAGACTTCCTAAGGAGTCACTTGTGCAATGTCTAGATGGGTTCATTACTTCCATCTATCCTAAGTAACTTACCTTAAGTCCTCCTAGTTAGGATCCTATTCAATTACTTCCATTGTCCATTTTACTTTAGGGAAACCATAGCCTTAACCGACACTAAGACCATGGGTGCTAATCATGGAATTTGGTGTTGTAGAGCCTTACACCAAAGGAAGGTGTTACTACCTAGCCAAGGTAGAACATTAACATACATGCTAGCATATCAAGTGAATTCACTTTGCTAGATCCTATGTGGCAAGCATAGTTTATGGAACTAAGAGATAGGTATTCCCTCTATATACCATTTGGTAATGGGGCCTCACCTCATGAGATAACATGAGTGAATATTCCTCAAGGAAAGTCAACACTTCATGTAAGTACATAGGTGAGTATTCCTCTAAGGGAAGTCGACACCATACGTAGGTCCATAGGTGATTATTCCTCTAAGGGAAGTCAACACTCTATAAGGGACAAATGGTGAAATATTCCTCTAAGGGAAGTCGACACCATACATAGGTCCATAGGTGATTATTCCTCTAAGGGAAGTCAACACTCTATAAGGGACAAATGGTGAAATATTCCTCTAAGGGAAGTCAACACCTCTCAATGTCAAGTTCACTCGGTGCTAGGCTAAGTTCCCTTTATTGAAAAGCCTTTATTACCTTTGTTTATAAAACATAGTCTTAGGATATTCATCATTCATATGCTTATAGCATATTCAAGCACCTATCTAGTTTTGGAGTATTCTTGGGCCCTCCTAGTTGGACCTCTTCTCCCTAACTAGATCATCCATGTGTGTGAGTGTATATATAGATGTGAGCAAACCTTTCACATAACACATCAAGTCACACATGTTCATTTATCAATGCATAAGTCTATAGGCATAACTATATGAGCAATCCTTTCATATAAACCTACTAAGACACTATACACATTCATACTTCATCATATCATATTCATAACATGTTCATATAATCATCCTTCATATGCATAAGAACCAAACCTAGGAACTATCCTATCAAGATATACATGTGCAATGCATAGACAAGGTCCCATACCCTTGTCCATACTAGTACACCTCTCAAGTTATCCTAGTAAGGGAATCATACATTCATAAGCATCACCTTAATATGCATAGTAGTAAACACTAGTGAATATGAGAACTACCTTTCATTTAGACCCAGTGACTCATACTACTTGAAATATGCATGTAAGTGAGAGTGTGTGTACATTGACCAATATGATCACATCATGGCTAGCAATATCATCTTAAGTCAGCCACACTATTAGACCACATTATACTTTCAAGCACATAGCACACAACACATAATAGCATAGGAGACAAGGCAATATATACCATGAAATCAATACTCCTAACTTTAGCTATTTACACTTTCATATAAGGAATACATGGGTAGAGGCTATTAACCATTTTAACACATCAATGGCAGCACCTATACAATACCCTAACATGATTATATACATGCTCATACAATAGCCACACTACCTAATTCACAACTAGAATAGGAAAGTAGGCATAAACTTCTCATAGTATCATTTTTAGGCATATGTTCATAAGTTCATCAATTTGCCTTCATGGCCATGGTCAACACATTTACAATAACAGTAAAGTAAACACCGCCACCATAAGTGGACCATACCACACAATGCCATACAAGGCTTCATCAACTTTACTATAAAGAATAGAGAAGTAGGAGAGTAAAGGAATTAAGCATTCTTACCAATTTCTCACCCTTTGATCATCATTGATCAATACTCCTTATTCATCAATAAAATACATATATGGCAGTAGCTAAATGTACTTTAAACATATAGGAAACCATGTACAAGTCGCTACAAGATTATACCATAACGTAATACAACATCTCAACATGCTAGGAAAGTAGGATAACATTGATCATTAGCTAACTTCCCTTACTTTGATTTTTAGATCATAGTTCATACATATATGATTCTAAGGCAGTAGCTAATTAGGTAAGAAATCAAGCCTAAGTCATGCATCATCTAATCACAATTCAAGATCCATCACATACTTAGCTTCTTGACTTCATAACCTAAAGAATCTATACCAATTCATACAAGACTTTCTTAATTAGATCATTTAGGATTTATACATATAAAATTCATCCATTACATCACCCTTAAACAGTAGCTAAAGCAGTTCATACATAATTAAAAGTCTACTCAATCGATCTCACAATCAACTTCAAGACAACATGTAGAAACATAGGCTATTCATGTTCAATTCTTCATATATTTATAATCATGCATCATTCAACATCAATTAAAAATAAATTCATGTAAATAACAGTATATACCATCACCTCAACGTAAGAGAATCATAGTTCAATCGATAACAAGTCAAGATCACAAAGCCCATGTAAGAGCTAAACCAATTTTGGAAGGAACATGGGTTCATCATGCAATTGGAGTGAAATAACATTCAAATCACTGTATTAACTTCAATTCATCATGCTTTAATCATTAAAAACGTTTTGAGAAAGAACCCATGGCTAGATTGGAAGATTGGAAACTTGTTCATAAGATTTCTTTGAAAAACATTGAGAAGAACTCTCCAAGTGAAAGGTTACTTAGAGATGAAGGATCACCATACCTTTTATTAGTTTAAAACCTCTAAAACTTCATGATTCATCCATGGAAAACCCAGCTTGAATCTGTTCTTGAGCTTCACCAACAATGGTGGTTTTAGAGAGAACATTTTTGGAGAGAAAGGCTTAAAATATGTGAGAGGGTTTGGGAATGGGTTAATCACGTTTTGGAAGGCTTATATACACCTAAAATTACTTAATTAAACCTATTATAGTCAGGTTAGGACGTGGGGTGAATTTACCATTCACCCCTTTAAGTGGCAGCACGCAGGCAGCCAACTCGCAGGCAGCCGCGACGCATGCCTTGACGGGGCGTCATGGGCTTGACGGGGCGTCATGCCCTCCGTTGCCCATGACTTAGCCAATTTCTTGGCTCACAACCTGCCCAAGGATACCCTCCTTCGACGGGACCTGCTTGACGGTCCGTTGGAGGCCCAACGGTCCGTCATTGGGTCCGTCAAGGACACTGCCCAGGCAGTGTATTGGCAGCCTTGGGGTCCTTCTTTTGGGGCCTCTTGTGGGGCCCTTTAGAAGTCGTACCCGGATGTTCCAACGCGATTGCAAACCTTAACATGTTATAGACCTACCACATAAGTTTCATCTAAAACAAACACCTACAAGACGTCCAAATAGCCTTGACCCCAACATGTCATACGATGAACGTCTTAGGGTCTATCTTTCGAACGTCTTGGACGTTCTAGGGCGTTTGACCTCCAAACTTCACGAAACTTCATATAATAACATCAAACATCATTTAAAACCATTTCAAGACTTATTTGACTCATTTCACACAATTTAGGCATGCATACACACATGAGGCACATTAGCGACTATTCGTCGAACGTCTTGGACGTCCCTTGACGTTCGACTTCCAAATCACTTCAAACTTTGCACACTGACTCTATATGACATAATAAGGCATTTTAGGACCTTATAATGATAAGACGAACATGTTAGGCTCTAGACACCTTATCTCATTTTCGAGGTCTTACAATATCCCCCACTTGGGAACATTCGTCCTCGAATGACACTTAGGACTCTTTAATCACATCAATGACTTCAACGCATATAAGAGCAGTTCGTCACCTTTAAAATATCATCAAATCATTTTAGAACTCCATGCACACAAGTAAGCAAAACTTCGATTCACTCACCCTTAATGCATTAATCAAAGAGGCTCTTATCATGTTCATAGGAGGAACATACTTCTCCTAATCATAACATGGTCATTGCACCTTAATTCCTCAAGATATCATCTTGCAAGGCCACATATAGGCAGATTTCAACAATACTCAAAACAAGTAGGCATTCATACTTCAATGCACCTAGACTTGAGTTAATTGCATTTAACAAAAATCTTCATTAGTTAGACCTAGTACCATGAAGGTCATACTCAACCATACCATGCTTAGTGGTGTCCATGGAGGAATGTCTTGCTCCTCAACACATTACATGTATCATGAGTTCACACCTTAGGAAAGTACAAGGTCAATTTCCTTAAAAATGAGAAATTCCAACTTTCAAGCAAAGTCATGCATATATTTTTCTTCCTAGTGAAGTCTAAATGGCAAGTCACACCAAGTGCATCACAACAAATTAGGAAGTCATTCCACAAATCTCTTTTCTTAACATATTACTCACCCTTAAAGTAAGCCTCATTTTGGAAAAATAGCACAAACCATAGGCACACACGTATACACTTAGCAAAACATGCTTTCACCTTTCAAGAATGAGCCTACAATTTTATATTACAAATCATCAAGTCACTAAATTTCCAAGAGAGTCAACATATTTCATGGTAAAAGAGACTCAACTTCTATTGCAAGGCTAAACAATTTACCCTACAAGTGACTATTTCCAAGTTCCTTGTCTTACCTCATGAAGTCAACTTCACAATTAGCACATTAAAATGCAAGTCAACAAGAGAAAACATGGATTTTATCAAAAATTTCTTTTCATGCCCTTTGGAAAATTCACCATGTCTCTAAGATGATGTCAATTAATTCATACCGATCATATAAAGATCATACAATTCACACTTTATGCAAGACTATTTTCATGAACAAGCATACTAAGAATTCATATTTTCAAATTCGTGTAAGAATAGAAGAACAATGTAGACAATTTCTACAATCTCACCACTCAAACACCATCCCCCACTTAGGGTAAACCAACTTAAGAGCAACTTATCCCAACATATAGAGGATTTCAAATACAAAACCTTCACATTCCTCTCTTAAAGTGATTACTACTTTAGAGAGAATTTTCATTAGTTGAATTTAACAACTCATTCTTCATAAGCATGCATACTATATTTAAAATTCAAGTCTCCATAAAAGACTCCAATTTATACTAGCAACTCATCAAGTATCATTTATATGCAAAGGAAAACAATGCACATTTTTAATCGCATACACTCATAGGATAGCATACCTCCATAGGTAGTCATTAAACAATCCAAGTTCAAATCCAAATATTTGGATACTATCATACAAAATCATGTAGGAATACACGATTTAAGAGAAATCACTTTAACCACTATAACTTCTAGCATGCTTCAACTATATCATGACATACATCATCGACATAACATGCTATTTCACATAGGTTTCATATATTGCCATAATTGGCATCACATCATCCAATAAGAGACATTTCATATAAAGCAAGGTAAGATGACCAATCATAATCCCCATAGAGTTAACATGTGCAATGATCACGTAAACCTCCATAACTTCACTAAACCAAATAACCCAACAAGAACTACAATTAGCATCATACTCCACTCATCTATAACCTTCATGCATGGATAACTCCATATCTTTAGCACACTAGGCTATTTACATGTTCATAAGCATAGAGATCATCTCATAAGGACATTCATATCTATCATCATACACATACATAATATTAACCTCCTAAGGTCTCCATCAAGGAAAACTAGTGCAAGACATAGGTAGAGTCCCATACCCCTACCTAAGTCTAGTTAACCCTTCAAGTCGCCTTAGTTAGTATATACATCATCAAAGAAGGACAAGTGTCACCTTCACACATACTCATTCAAACCATAAAACAAAGATAAGCATTTTAAACTCACCTTTTCTCCCTCAAGCATAGAGAATTCTCATCCAAGCAATCATATCTAAAAGACCACCGGACAAGAAAACATAAGAGAGAGATCTTATAGAATTAAGTTCTATGGCACGATATGAGATTGATGAAGAAGGGAAACTCTATCGTCCTATAGCCTCTGGTACCATTGAATGTGTCGCGACTCACCACCAATGATACGAGACTCTACTAGACGTGGCAATATGAGACTTTTTAGAACCTAAAACCGCTTTATAAACCTCATGCTCTGATACCAAGTTTGTCACAACCCAAAAGCATACCCTAGAAGATAGGGTACAATCTTGGATTGTAACCGGCGTCGTCGACCTCTCGGAGGTCTAAGACGAGCCTCTCATATCATTTCATTGCATTGGCATAGTAAATTTAGCGGAAAATTTAAAACTTTTAGTAGCACATCATATGCTACAAACATCACATCGTATATATATAAAACATAAGT